>CH002954.1:99214-116454 GCA_000149265.1 Ciona savignyi
GTGGGTGCTGGTAGAGACACCCTTCGCAGGTATCTCTCCACAGCGTGCAAGCCACGTAGGGAGGGGGGCTGGGTATCCCTAGTATGTGGGTGCTGGTAGAGACACCCTTCGCAGGTATCTCTCCACAGCGTGCAAGCCACGTAGGGAGGGGGCTGGGTATCCCTAGGATGTGGGTGCTGGTAGAGACGCCTTTTGCAGGCATCTCTCCACAGCGTGCAAGCCACGTAGGGGTGGTATTCCATTGGACCCATGTTTTGTCGTCAATTCGTTTTTTTTAGTAACTGGTAGATATGTGTCGGCTTTTTTTACTGGGCCAAGTTTTTGATAGCGCGATGTGTTCTATTCTATGTTTTTATGGTTTGCTGTGTATGAATCGATCAGGAATCGGCCACGCGTACCGGTGGTGTATGTGATCCGTCGCGCTATTTTGTCACATACCGTAAAACCTATATTTGAGCGCCACTGCGGTCTCGTTTTTCTCTCCTTCCCCTATGGTGTCGTTTTATTAAAGGCGACGCTCAATTAGCGTTCGCGAGTTATTTTTCGAACTGCTGGTTAAAATTTTGGGAAGATATCCGACAGATTAACTTGGTGGTTTAATTCGTGGACTTTTAACCGAAAGGCTGTAGGATCAAAACTGGTCCCTAGCTGGTCAGTTAATTGTTTCGTTGAGCTGAGTACTTTGTGGCCATTGGATTAATGGGTTCTACGTAAATTGAATAAACGTCTAAGTCATACACAACACCGTACAATAGCGTACAATAGCCCGACGCGAGGTGATCTGACATTTGCCGGTGTGATAGAATCTGTCCTTTTCGTTTTCCATTCACGGGGATAAATATGAATAATATATTGTGTGTTGTAATTGCGAAGAAAGAAGTATAGATGTTTCCAGATATCTCTTTTTTTTTATTTAAATAAATAATGAGTAACTTAACACATTTATTAATTGGCAACGCCACAGATTAGTTACATGTTTGCAGAAACGTTTTGTCTCTTTTAGCCATCTTTAGGGTACTGTGAGCATAATATATCAAAGTTACAAAATAATTTATTAAATCACTAAATGGTCAGGTTCATAACAAATAGATCGCGTTGTTTTAGGGAATTTAATAGAGAGTTTTCTTCAATTTGACATATTTTTGTTAGCTTGAATTTTGGCAATTATTTTCACAGAAAATTAATTGAATATATAGGCATAGAAAAAAATAACTAAACCGTTCGTTCACCCGTTACATAACCTTGTCGAAATAATGCTATCAATAGGTTACGCGTGTGGTATACATTTAGTTCTATAGGCTTTAGGTTTTAGCTCTAGGTTTTTAGGTATTAAATTCATTCTTTGGGGTTTTAGTTTTTAGGTTTAAGTTTTAGGCTTTATAATTTGATTTTTAGCTCTGGGTTTTCAGTTATTAAAATAAGTTTTTGAGGTTTTAATTTTTAGATTTAGTTTTTTTTCGACGTAGTGTTGTGCTTGTATCAGTTGTATCGTTAATGCGGTTTGTGTTTTATATTTATAGGAACTGAAATGGTTACATTAATTTCAGGCAAAGTCAGTTTTTCTTAAATAATTTAAGGCCTTCACAGAAGTTGTAATTTCTATAATTTACTTTTAAGATAAGATATTCATGTTTTATCCCAGTAACTGGGTAAATCAGGGAACGTTATCACACTCGTCAGATTTCCTCGCCATTACGGTACGTTCACACACCTGCAATCGTCAGATTATCTAGATATACCAACATTTGAATTAGGCAAATGAACCGGTAGTTATGAATTACCACAAAATCGTCTCTCGTAGTACGGAACCTAAACGACCATTTTCAAGTCTGTTTTGACTGGAATTGGCTTCGAATCCATAACCATACGATCCATCATTTTATTAAATACCATTTCAAAATGCGTTCGAATCAATCTTCATAACGCATCAATCCTATGCAATTTTCTTGCTTCGAAGAAGTCAAGAAGAGTCGATATGTTTTACCAGGGCGTGGGGAACGGGAGAGCGTGAGGGCGGTATAATGGGAACTGTAAATTATAGAGATTATAATATGGCCTGTAAATTATAGAGATTACAATAGGTTTGTAAATTATAGAGATTATAAGACCATAATAGTTCAAAACTTCACTAAAAGTTCATTCAAAACTGAGAGTTTAGTGACGTCACGATAGTTCAGTGACGTCACGATAGTTCAATGACGTCATAAAACCGCCCCTGATGTCTCCATCTGAAATGAAACAACCAAGTATAACTGTCGATCATCGTCAGTCGTGTTTAATTTCGAAAAGTACGTTTTTGGCGTTCGCTCCGGCGTGTACATAATAATGGCTGACACCTCTACGATTCTAATTTCGCGGTCATATGCAACATTCAACTATCCAGCCATATGCATTATTTAAATAGTTTGATTGACCGTGTTGAATTTCCCGTATCCGATTACGGCTGCATTTTCCATTATCTTCGTGTTTTGTGAAGCCAGAAGTAAAGACGGCGCCCTAATCGATGGGGGAGGTTTCACAGAGTAGATTAGAAATGATTTTTAACTAGATAGCGCTGAGTAAGATATAGCGGAGGCGCTTTCAACGCTAGGCAGAATCTATTTTATCGTCTTTGGTCGTTTTATTGTTGTTGGGTTTACTGTAAAAGTGTCAGAGTTTTATTAGATAGGCCCCAAATTTAAATGTGAATGTTGCTATTGCCGATTTTTTATATGCGTTTAGGATAGGATATTCATGCTTATCCCAGTGAATCGGAAAACCATTGGGTTAACACACGAGCAATCGTCAGATCACCTCGCGCCCACCGTCGGGTTACCGGAGATATTGCAATGTGTTGTGTATAATTCAAACGTTCCTTTTTTATAATTTAAACGCTAATTTGGAAGAACCTATTAATCTGCTGGGTTTCGTGTAGGAATATCTGTTTTAAGATTCGTGTACATGCGAAAATATGTTTTGGAGTAACTACCGTGTAAAATCTGCCTGTTTTCCACGGTGATCATATTCGGAAACACAACCACTGATATGATGCTACCACGACTTAGTTCCAATAACTGTTGAAATGTGTTGCTGTATTTTGTGGATGTTGTGGTTTGGGTGGAATGTATGTTGCATCGGATAGTACACAACCACTGTTGAGAACCCCTTTTCCCGGGTAAGTTTCGTCAATAAGACCCTTTGTGACGGTACTTACCGTTTGGGACCTGCATTTGTTACATTTTTGTGCCAGTTACCGAAAAAAAAACTTTTATTTTTAGGCATTTAGTGGTTGGCTGAACCCATGTTTAACTAAGATAAACTTTGAAGAAGTTATAATGGATTGGATGATGAACCAAACGAACTACTCGGCTTTGGATACAGGTAACTTTTGAATTTTAGTTTAGTTTATTCATTTTTTGCCGCAGTATTTAAAAAGGGCAAACGAATCAAATCACGTCACAGAATTAATCCACTAGTTTAAATTCAGCTACCTTTTGGTCTGCCTGCAGACCGCGTTTGCTCTTACCGACTGTGCTAACCGGCGAACAATAATTTAGTAACAAAGTCTAATATTTGCAAAATCAAAAATATAGTTAAAAAGGCAAAAGCGATGTTAATACTAGTGTGTGGAGTATATGTTGGTCTCTGTCACGTTTTTTACAAGTAAAGTTTCGAATATGTAATGGTGTTGTTATCCTAGGCCTGTTTTTACAAAGACAATACCCTATCGTATCCTAAGGCATGCAGTGTACTAATCAGTTTCGCTCGTTCGACCACACATATGTTCCATGTTGTTTTAATCGAACCCTGTTAGCTAGCTGAGTTGTTAGCTACGTTTTAATTAAGCTGTATGTGAATCGATTGTACAGTCGTGTGGCCGAATGGTTAACGCGTCCGATACATCTACTGATAATATGACCGACCGATTAGCTCAGTGGGTTAGTGCGTCGCTTTATAAGCCCTAGGCATCTCTCTTGTCGGTCTCTTTCCATCTCGATACACTTATAATAAGGAATGTTATAACGGTCGTGTGCTGAATACAAGTAAATGCACAATATGTTCCTTTCAATTTGTAATTCTATCGAAAGTTTCAATGTGATATATTAAAGTAATCTGTAACGTAGGATACTCAGGCTTTTCGTCTACTGCGGTCAAACACGACCTTTCCTCGAACGCGCAGTCGGTTTTGGTTTTACTGCCTCGCGCGTTTTTTGCCTACAGAGAGTTTAGTTTCACTTTACATTTTTTGCTCCCTTAAAAAACAGTTAAAGTAAGTGTTTTATTGGTTTTTGCCCCTTTAAAACAACAATTTAGGGAGTACACACTTCTATATAACAACAACAATTCATGGCACTTTTTTACTAAATACCGCAGCCACACATACTTGTAGCTTGCGAACCGGTGGACAGGTGTTGGATCTAATATTACTTCAGAAATTCTTCAATGTGGTTCTCACCAAGGATAGAAATAACACGGTCATCCAACCAATTTGACCTTATTGTTAACTGTAACCATACCGTGTTGCAACGACTCTGTTTAACCGTTTCGCTTTTTAGTCCTAATTTTTTTAGTTGAAGCAGTTAGCTTTTTAAATATGGATTTTTTTGGAGAAAAAACGTAATAAATTAAACTAAAAATTTCGTTAAATTCATGAAAAAACAGAATCGGGCACCATTGCATTATGGATCACTATTTTTAGCTTAGCCTGCATATTTTACCTGTGATCAGCAAACACAATAGCGCTTATCTGTAACAATGCATTATTTAAACCGTTTGGTTAGCCCGAAATGACTTGATTTTGTTGGGTTGTTTATTTTGGCACAGTTGCTTAAAAAAGCGTTAAATTTGCATTGACGGGTCTCTGAAATATGCAAGAGCTGCTGTGATCGTAAAAACAACAGACTTTTTATCTAATATTACCATCAGATCCAATAAATAACCCAAACCATATAGCCTGGGCCCTAGATTAATAAGGGTTAAACGTGTCTTTTTAAACCAGTTAAAAAATTATGACACAAAATAGCATTTCTGTAGCATTTTATATGTAAATTAAAAATATCTTTAAGTCACCTATCAATATTTTTTATCGGAATCAGTTTCGAAATCAACATGGGGTTGTCTCTAAGACCGTAATCTTTTGTTTTAAAATCCTTAATGTACAGTCGTGTTAACCTTTCAGCCACACGACCGTTCGGCACTTATTAATCTTGCCGTATTATAGCCAACGGAGCCTTAATCTGCCATCTGGGTGTGCAACCCACACTTATTAACACGTGCTGGAATCGAGTTTCCAGAAAAATAACGACTGCCCATTAGCTTTGTGGTAACAAACCGGTCTGTTGACCTTTAGGTGGCGGGATCAAAACGCGTAGGTGACGACTCGGTTGTGTTTTTGGCAGTCACTTAACAAAAAATGCGTAATGTCATTTGCCTTGTTTGTTGTATTAACTCAATAGGGATGTTTAATCCTATACATCACACCGCAATAGTGCCGATTTTTTTTGTTATTATTTTTTTTACCGAGATAAATTTCGAACCCATTATGAGTTCGTTGTATATCCGTCTCGTTATCCATTCCACCACACGACCGTTCCGGTAACCCGACTCTGGGCACGAGGTACCTAACCAACATTATAACGCCCATGTGTGTTCTAGCCTGTGATACCATGCGTAACCGATAACAATTGGTGTAAACGTGCTCTAAACAGGTCGTTGCAGATATGGAAAACACTCATTTGCCGTATAAATCTCATTCATGTACGGCTGCGTGGCCGAATGGTTAACGGTACATATACCGAATTATATACTAAAAACTCTTTTGGCATCATGTTTATAATGGCTTTGAAACTAAGCCCTTATCGTATAAATCTAATTCATTTTAGAAATTGCAATTTCCAAATCGATAAAGAAACGTCTCGCGGAAAATATTATGTTGGATATATTACGATCGGTAATGGATTGTTCCAGAAAGAAGTTGCATAACGCTCATGTAGACATCAAAACCATAATCAATAGCATATTTACTGCTAGATCATACTTTAAAAGCAATCCTATAAGTCGTTTTTCCCCAATAGGATAGGTCGTTGGGATATTCATGTTTATCGTGAATGGGAAAATCAAATGGGGTTAACATACGGGCAATCGTCAGATTACCTCACGCCCGCCGTCGAGTTACTGGAGCTATTGTAGTATGTTGTGTATGATTCACACGTTCCTTCAATTTAGTAGAACCCATTAATTTATGCAAAACAATCAGTCTAAATTCAAATGTGATAAATAGTCTACGCTTCTACATATAATATCTGTTAACCATGGCTCATCACCCGTATTAGTATCATGAACTCATTAAAATCGTTAACATGTGAAACACACAAACTGGACTGGCATTATGTAAATGCGACTTAATCCCTTTTTCCAGGACTTGATGTAACGACTTTCGTTTATCTCGCTTGTCAATATGTTATATTTTAAGTGTGTTTCTTTAATTATTGCTTTTAAAGGAGCAAAAACAAATACACTAAGTTTAATGAAACTAGTTTCCCGGGCGCCCGTAGATTGGCGCCTAAGTCTGTTTTGAGTGTAAGGGTTTAAGAAGGAATGTTAAACTTGCTCGTCGTAACCGGTCGATTTCACGGAAAGAATTCTGACTGCGATGTCGCATTACCGCGGCCGCGGGTATCTTGGCTTGTGTCCAATCTCAGTTTTAATCGAATCTGGAACGTCGTTCACTGCCACTGCCAAGATAAATTGGATTGCGGACGCCATAACCAGGTTTCAACGTACTTAAGGGAAGTTTCCAGCGCCGTACTTACAGCATCTGCCTTCAAACTTTTAGGCTTTAAAGCAAGCGGCTTGGCAAAACGCCTGTTATATGTAAGCCTACCCTGCGTCGGTAAGATGGGTGGGCAACACTAAAAGGAGGGAAGGAGGGAAACTGCTAACTAAAACTATTGAAACTAATTGTATACCTGCCCCAAACACTAATCTATTCTTATCACAGACATATTATTTGGCAACTTCGAACGGATAAAGAACTTAACAAAAACTTGGGAAATCGTCATCCCCGTCACAATAGGCATTGTAATGTTCATTGGTCTTGTGGGAAACTCGCTGGTCATATACGTCACTATTACGACACAGAGGGTCATCAAACACCCAGTCCATAGCATTCTTGTGCTGAATCTAGCTGCCGCTGACATTATATATCTAGTGGTCAGCGCGCCGCATCAGGTAAGATATTTTTAAGTTTCGAATCCATAATGGGCTCGTCAATAGGACTATTTTTGTATAGGAGTCGGTATATGTATCGGTCGCGTTAACGATTCTGCTATACGACCGTACACTAGGTAGGAATGGTAAACGTGACCGATTCATAAAACGATTTCTATGTAAAACGGTCGTGTCCATTATGGGTTAAAACTCAGTAAAAATATTTTGTTAATTAGTTTATTTGTAGCTCGTCGGACCTTCAACCGAAGGGTAGTGGTTTCGGAACCAACCGCAATCTTGTAATGTCTGTCCTTGTATAGGCACTCAAAGGACTTTCCTGAACCATTAATTACTTTATTGTCCTGAATTAAAACAAATAATTTAAAAAAACATGCACTTAAGTTATAACAAAGGCAAGCGTCCGACCGGTTAATATGGTGGTTTGGTGCGGTGCCTTTCAGATGAAAGGTAGAAGGTTTGAAACTGGTCGACAGCTAGTCGATTATGTCCTTGGGCAAGGCACTTAACAGACATTGCCTGAATCCACCGGATTAATGGGTTCTACCAAAATGAAGGTGATCCGACGATTTCCCTTATGTTAACCCCCTTGGTTTTCTCATTCACAGGGATAAACATGAATATCCTTTCCTATCCTAAGCGAAAAAAAACGACAGTCGTTATAACACGTGATTAAAGCAATAAAATTTAAGAAAATTGACCAAAGTAACCATGTATTTATGGAAAAATTAAAAAAATGACTGTCGTTTCTGTCATTTTATAAAAAAAAATACAAAAATCTAGAAATTCATGGACATGACCGTAAATTAATAAACAAATATAAAAAATCAAAAAATATGCGGATTTAAGATTTGTACAACCCAACAACACAGGGTTTTTAAGAAATTTTACGCATTTTAATAATTTTAACAAAATTCACACAAGTTTGCTATGAATCCATAAAAACATCTTACGAAAATTTTTAGAATCTTTTAAGAAAATTTACGGAATCTTTTAAGAAAATTTACGAAATCTTTTAAGAAAATTTACGGAATCTTTTAAGAAAATTTACGGAATCTTTTAAGAAAATTTACGGAATCTCTTGAGAAATTTTTCGGAATCTGCGGATATAAACTGTGTAAAACCCAACAGGTCGTTTCGAACTCCAAAGTCCGTATGGAATTCGACCAATTCCTCTGTCCGGCTCTCTACTTCATGAAGATCCTAACCATGGCAGTCGGTATCTTCACTATGTGCGCATTGGCCGGTATGAGGTTCATGGCTCTGATCGCTCCCTTCCGTATTCAAGGGAGCATAATGTCGACTAGGAGGTTCGGGGCGATTATACTGGCTGTGGTGTGGTTAATTGGGGCGGTTATCGCCACACCAAACCTTGTGTACTACCGATCGTTCGTGAAAGAAAACACCACAGGTAATTTTTTGAATATTATTTCACATTGTAATTTGGTTGTAAGATAAGAATGCCAACACATACGCTTAAAAATAGATTTTTCTTAAGCAAAACGTGTCGATTTTCTTAAACAAGATTTTTCCTAACAAAACGTCCCAAAAATCGAAAAATAATTTATACCAAATACGCAATATAAGGGCGACATTGTATCACTGTTTTAGGACCGGTATATTGCGTCATATCACCATTATACTGAATGTACAACGTATTAAATTGCGAATTTGGCATTCATTTTTTGGGGATTTTTGAAAAGTTTTGTTAAAAATACCATTCTCCATTTTCTGTCAGTCATTTATTTAGGCTAAATGTTCCAAACAGTAATCGTTTTAATTGTTATCGATCGCCTTTTAAACACTGTGACATAGCCCGAACCCAATGGAATGATGGGTTCTCTAAAAAGGAACGTCTTAATCATACACAACACACTGCAATAGCTCCGTTAACCCGACGATGGCCGCAAGGTGATTTGACGATTGCCGTGTGTTAACCCCCTTGCCTTCTTTGCCTAAATCGCATACTTTTGTTAAATTTTTTTAAATTTAAAAAATGGCTTCTTTGCAGAAGTGTACGACGGTGTGTGCTCGTGGCAGGACCCGGTAGCCGAGGATCGTTACGCCATTGCTCTCTTTGTGGTTACCTATCTTATACCTTTCCTACTTGTGGCGAATTTCTATTTCTTCATCGGGCGCGAAGTTTGCTATCTCGTCAACAGACCGCTTCGCGTGTAAGTATATCACATGTGTGTGTGTGTGTGTGTGTGTGTGTGTGTGTGTGTGTGTGTGTGTGTGTGTGTGTGTGTGTGTGTGTGTGTGTGTGTGTGTGTGTGTGTGTGTGTGTATGTGTGTGGGTGTCTGTGCGTTTGTGTGTGTGTGAACTGTCCCATGGTCGAAGAGTTAGAGCGACCATTTGACCTTTACCAATTATACATTTCCCAATTCTATACAAAAACGGTATTAGGACGAGTCCATCATGGCTTCGAAACTTGGCTGGGTAAAAAACTGTACCACGTGTCCATGTGAAATGTCGCGTTAACCACTCGGGAACAAAACCGAAACGCGAATTATGAAGTATCATTGGCTTGATTAATAACTTGTTGTGGACGAATGGTTAACGTGAACGATTTATTATATTTATATGAAACGCTCTTAATAACAAGCCCATTATGAGTTCCAAACTTAGCCATGATAAAAAAGCAAAAACCTAGGTTGTATAAAAGGTTGTGTGACCAAGTGGTTAAAGCGACCGATGCGAATACCGATTTCTCTGTAAAAGCGGTGTTAGTAACTAGCCCATTATGAGTTCAAAACTTAGCCATGGTAAAAAATAAGATAAAATGTTCTTGGGTCAAATGGTTTGCGCGACCGATATATATACCGATTAGTATATACAAAAACAGTTGTAGTACTCATTATGGGTTCGGCCATTATGGTTCCGAAACCTGGCTCCGTAAAAAAACGGTCAGAACCCATTAATCCGCTGGGTTTGGACAATGTCCGTTAACTGCCTTGCCCAAGGACACAACCGACTAGCTAGCGACCAGTTTCGCACCTGCAACCTTTCGGTTGAAAGGCTTCGCACTAAACCGCCAGCCTAACCCGTCGGACAAACAAACATGTGGTTAGCACGACCGATCCACACATATCATGAACATGCACGAATGACGAAAGTATTTTAATCAACAGCGTTAACCATTCAGCCGTACAACCCTCAATAACCGTATTGTTCACGGTTGTTTAATAAAACATCGCCCTACAAAAGTAATTTAAATAAAATTGACCTTTATGAGCACAATTCCTATGTGATTCGCCCGATACTGAAAGGAATCATAGATAGATATTGTAAATCGATAATCGCGGCCTCTACCCGTCGTCCTATGACAAGGAACGGGCGCAGGCTTTTTCAAGTAATTGAGCCGCAACGATTAAATTATCGGCCGGCTCCTACGTCATAGAATTTCCAGGAAATCTAATCGAACTCCCATCCAATCAGGGACATAGTGGGCGGAAGGTCTGAACAGAGAGAATACAAGAAAACTACGATCATGGTACTGTGTCTCATCCTGGCTTTCCTGTTTTGTTGGTTCCCCCACCACTTATACGCAATGATGAAGGTAAAATAAAGTTTTACGACGACTATGTTTTTTGCCTGTGATAAAGGTGACATGTTTTTTCACTTATTTATCTTTTTTTGTGCAATATGGGAAACACTAGGGGCGTATCGCATCTCTTACAGTGTGTTGTGTATGATTCAAATGTTCCTTTAATTTGGTGGAACCCAGTAATCCACTGGGTTTAGGCAATGTCCGTTAAGTGACTTTCCCAAGGACACAACCGACGAGCTAGCGACCAATTTCGAACCAGAAACCCTTCGGATGAAAGACCACGCACTAACCCACTACGCTATTTGGTCGGCTTTAGTGCGATACCAAATCGCATAACGCAGGTCCCATCGTCGCTTACAGTCCGCACCTGTTTCCAGGTGTCGGGAAACTACTCTGGCCTGGGAGGCAACGTGGAAAAATGGATCACGATGGCGACCATTGAAACAGTTGGTATCTGCATGTCGTACATGCATAGCTGCATTAACCCTGTGATCTACACCTTTGCCGCGCCCGGCTTCCGTCGGAGTTTATGCGAATCAATAACGGGGCGAACTTGTAAAGATGACAACGAACGAACCGATTCCTGCCGAACACGGCGGAAATGGCGCCGCCATAGTTACTCAAACTGCGCGCCACAGCGCACAAGCCACGACGCCATGCAAATGTTAGCCATCGCGCAACAAGAGCCACCAACATGCCTAAGCAGACTGCCGTCACCGCTACTATCGGCAGTCACTTTCGGTAACTCGAACGACCCATCTGATAAAGTGACCTCGCAAGATACAAAAGAATGGCCGGTCGAGACGTGCGTGAGACTGGAAACGCCGAATGGACATCACACCGACGTGGTTTAATGCTTAAATGGAAGAATACTTGGGAAAATATGCCCGAAATCGCCATGCCAGCTTTTCGTCACATGTTGATGTATTCTATGCCAGCGCGACACGAAAGTTCATTTGAACCGAGAACATATTAAAGACTCGAATAAAACACGAGGGATTATCGGAGGAGTTACACCGCCGACAGCGGGCACTGCCAGTAGTCTATCCTGCATTCTACACGTCCGGACGATGGCGCTGCTGAGCCAGCAATGCGAATGCACTTGCATTTGTAGTAGTTCCTGTCCACACCGCTCACAACCGCTTGTCTCGTCTCCATGGACCCGATGAAGCCGGCTGAGCTCGAGCAAGTAGCACCGGTTATGACGTAATTCTAAAATGTAATCCGGTTATGACGTAATTATGAAAAAGTTTTCCGGTTATGACGTAATTATGAAAAAGTTATCCGGTTATGACGTAATTATGAAAATGTAATCCAGTTATGACGTACTCCTGAAAATATGACCCGGTTATGACGTAATTATAAAAGGGTTATCCGGTTATGACGTAATTCTAAAAATGTAATCCATTCATTACGTTAACCTAAAAAAATCTCCAAATTTCTTAGAAAAATGTTCGATTGAATGAAGACACTTGAACATCTAAATCCGTTAGATATAGTTATGTTTCCGCATTTCATCATATTTGCTTTCATCATATTGAGAAATTAAGTAATTTTTAAGAATTAGGCAACCAATACATGCGCATGGGCTCTCGTTTGAACCCAGATGACCTTTGTAGCTGGTCGGTCATCCGCTGTCAGCTAATCGCGTGTTTAAAACGTCACAATTAATTCTTCCGAATAACAAAGAAAATTGGATAACCTTAGAAATAACATGGTCTGCTACAGGCATGGGCAACATACGGCCCGCAGGCCGGGTCCGGTCCGTGAAGGGATTACGACCGGCCCGCAGACTGTATCTAACCATACTCTGTAATTAAGATATTGAATGCTATTCCTGTAAAAATCCGACCCACTAAGAACTTCATTTTCCCACATCTGGCCCGCCGTCTAGAGAAGTTGCCCACCCCTGTTATACTTAAACGTCTAGATACAAACGAGTATGTAAAAATGCTATTTTCCAGTCAATTTGCACACAGAGGACCATTTCCATTATATATTTATTGCACATGGAGACCCAGTCGGGTCTTGGCACTTGGCGCTACAATCGAAACAACAAATTCTGCGTAATTTTAAACGCGACCGATAATACACCAATTCGAAACAAAAAACGGTTTTGGTGACAAGCGAATTAAGGGTTCGAAACCTAGCTCCGTAAAAAAGATCACATTTACTCACTGTGGTATCGGTTTAACTTGCAAATTACGTTTCACGATGTGGGTAATAGTGTTCACCCAATACATATCTCGATTTAGATATAAAACGGTTTTGGTGACGAGCCCATCATGTGATCAAAACTTGACTCGGTAAAAACGCAAGTCGCAGGTTCGATACCGCACTCACTAGCTAATTTAGAGCTCCGCTGACCATTGGTGACGCACTTAACTTTTTTCGGTCCAATCGACTCAAAGATCAATTATAAACGTGACAACATACGTATGTTACACACTGTGTATTAGCTCCAGCAACCAGACTCTGGTAACGAGGTATTCCGATAAATAGCAGTAATGTAACTCCTGTCGTTTTCTCTTAGCTATTACAACATTATAGGCGGGTACACGGTAGCACTTAGAACAGGAATATACGCCATAGAAGAATTGTTACCCCAAAGCACTAAGCTTATATCCTATTCTGTAAATATTGACTGTTAAATACAGCACGTATAGAAAACGAAACACGCACGCAAAATGATGTGTCATATACCGCAAACCGGTCGATTATGTTGTTTATTTTTGTTTTTCTGTTTTATTCTACTTTTCTTTATCAAAACTTCAGTTTCCTTTATTTTGTTATGAATTCTACAGTTCCTATATAATCGTTGTTATAAAGATTTTCTATTTAAATTTATCACCAAATGAAACAGGGTTGTTGTTTTCAGAGATCGAAAAGACAGGATACTCGTGTATATTTCAGGGACGGGACAAGAAAAATGTGTTATCACAAAGAACAACCGTTAAACCTCGCACCCACAGTCGGGTTATTGGAACTATTGTAGTGTTTTAAATACCATCAATACTGTGCTACAATTTTATTAACCCTCTGTACCCATGCGACATTCGCTACGTGCTTTGTCCAAGGACACAAACATCTATGAATCAGTTGAGTTAAGCAAGTGGCTCGGTTACAACTTGGAAAAAAGACGGCAAAACGACAGTCGTTAGAAGACAAATAACAGTATCTAATATTCAATATCTATAATCAAATTTATTAGTTTAGTTTTGTTTATTTTTATCGTTGTTGTAAAACACGAAGCAGGACCTTCGGTGGAAAATTGGAAACTGGAAAACGACAGTCGGTAAAACACGTTTAAACTCCAATTATTTCTTTAGGTTTATTTAGACTTAGGCGTCAAACCCAAAGTATAAAAAAAACTAGAAAAAATAAGTTTTTATATCAAAATTATGACACTGTATATACTATAGTCAATTTAAATCGTGATAAAACACCAGTTTCAACCCCCAATTACCTTTACAATTAGAACCCCCAAAATAAAACTCCAATTACCTCATCAGCATAATACTCCCCGCTGTCAGTTACATCTTGCACAGCCGAACTGCCGATGGCGAAACTTTCGTGGCGACAACTGTGTGACAACGCCAACCTACGACCTGCAATGTTGGATTGAAACTTAGTTAGTCGTATCGTACTTGAGTTTTTGGCAGCGGTGGTAAAATGCAGGGAAATAATCGAATATGTTAGTTTGTCTGAATGGAATAGCACGTCAAGTTACATTGAGCTGTACGTATGATAGGATATTCATCTTTATCCCCGTGAATGGGAAAACCAAGGGGGTTAACACACGGGCAATCGTCAGATCACCTCGCGCCCATCGTCGGGTTACCGGAGCTATTGCAGTGTGTTGTACATATGATAGACACGTTCTTTCAATTTGGTAGAACCCATTAATCTGCTGGGTTCAGTCAATGTTTATTAAGTGCCTTGCCCAGGGACTCAACCGACTAGCCGGCGGTTGTTTCGATCCCACAAACGTTCGGTTGAAACCCTATCCGGCTGACATAATATCGGTGTACATGATATTTATGTTTATGCCCGTGAATAGGAAAACGCAACGGGGCATCGCCAAGTGCTTTGCGTAAGAATACAACCTACTAGCTTGCGCCCAGTTTCGAACCAACAACCCTTCGGAAACCTGACGTACTCGTATACATACAAACGCTTACCGGACATTGACCCAAATAGCCTTGCAACTTCAGTTGAGTTCATAGAAGTTACAACGCTCTCAAGTTGCTCTCGAATCTCATTTGCTTGAACTTCGGCATTTTCGGCTGTTCAATTTGAATAAGTCGGTCTTCAGTTCGCTAATCTGTGAGTGTGGATTAAGATTAAGTTTCTTAATCATTATTTACCGCCTTTGTGTTACTGCTACTGTATGACAAAGGTTGGTATGGATAATATTACAGTCGGGTATATTTTGTGAAATCATTCTTTCAGGCATCTAATGTGACGCTTGAACAGCCTTATAGCTGTGAACCCAATACACAGTACTATATAGTAATTCCCCGTAACTTAATATTGAACACTTAATAATGTGGAATGTTCAAAGGCATGTTCTTATTTGTTTTTAGGGTAATCGTGTTTATAGACGTGAATGGGAAAATGTAAGGGGAATTACGCGCAATCATCAGATTACCTCGAGATTGCGTCAGAGTTACCGGAGCGACACCAGTCGTGTTGTGTCCTATGGTAGAGACGTTCCATTTATTAAATGAACCCATTATTCCACTGGGTCCAGACAATGTCCGTTAAGTACCTTGCCCAAGGACAAAACCGACGCGCTAACGACCAGTTTCGATCCTTCAACCGTTCAGCTAAAAGGCGACTTACTAAACCTGCCAAGCTATTTGGACGGAATTGTTAACCCCAAACCTAGAATGTTTTAATAGAACTACAATATAATATAACTGATATGTGTTTTTCAGGCCCTGTCAGCTTTATTAACGTTCAAATTAAACGTTTTGTATTAACTTAACTTTTGTTGAACTAAAATCAAGTCACTGTCATCAATCCGTGTAACACGGACAGTTATTTGTTGACACATTTCCACGGTGTTGGGAAAGGTTGTATTTAATACTTAGTTTTCGTTGTCCATTTCCTACCTTTGCCCTTTGACCCGATATTGTATCGTTTGTATTGATACCTTGGATAAGCAAGGCATTTCTTAAAACATTTACTTCGTTTTGAAGATCGATGAAGCTTTTCTGGTCGACCGTATCTGGAAGAAATATGAAGCGGGTTAATAAATAATAGATGCTTTGATTCGGTCTTCGTATCAATTTAATCGTTATATAAGCTGTCGAGCTGACAATTCTGCCACACATGCTGTGTATGAATCGATTACGCTATAACTATTTAACCACAAATGCTGTATATTATTTGGTCGCGTTAACCATTCGGTTAAAAACACAGTTAGTTGATTATTGGTCAATCATAAAGCTCAGATTACGTAAGCTGGATTAGCCTGCGGTCACCACATACAATGTAAAACAGGGCGAATCGACTAGCTCTAAGCATAGGGTACAAGAATATGACGTTTTGTCTAAGAAGTTCCGTTTGTACGATCGTGTGGCCGAATGGTTGACACGACCGATACATCTACCAAATCACATATAAAAACGGTCTTGGGGACAAGCTTATCACGGGTTCGAAACTAAGCTCGGTAAAAAATATTCCGTTGGTTATAACGGGTTTTAATTCAAACTCTTGTTTGCAAGTGCGTTCGTATAGTATTGGAATTTACCAACGTTCACAATAAGGATTGCAATGTATTAGGTAAAGAATTTAAATGGTAGTTTATTTGGAAAAAAATGGTATAAAATGCCCAAAATATATATGCATCGTTCGTATCTATGTGATTTCCAAATTTTGAATCGTTATCAAAATAAAAACAAGGTACGTACCAGGAAAATTGATGGGCCTCAGTACTCCAAGGAAATACATGAATATAATAACAAGGGAAATGAGGCTGATAAGTATGGCTGTGATCACGCCAGCCACTAGTATGCAAGCGTTCTTGGGGCCGAGCACATTTCGAGATGAACGTATTTTGCTGAAGGAGTGACTGTCCAATATATTCGGAATCGGACTTAAAGGCCGTATGCCAGAGAACATCGGGTTCTGTCTCTCTCTGTAATAGAATAGGATATTTATTCGTAGCCCCGTGATTGTGAAAACGCAAGAGGCGTTAACATACGGAAAATCGTCAGATTACCTCGCGCCCACTGTCGGATCACCGGATATATTAGAGTGTGTTGTGTATGATTGAGACAATTCATTAATTTGGTAGAACCCATAGTTACACTAGGTTAAGCAATGTCCGCTAAGTGCCTTACTCGATAAGTGCCTTGCCCACAACCGACTTGCTAGCGACCAGTTTCGAACTGGTAAACTTTCGACTAAGAGTCGACGCTCTAATCCACCAAGCTGGTCGGGCGGATATTAAATCCGCAGATACATAAAATATAA
>CH002954.1:116554-129002 GCA_000149265.1 Ciona savignyi
CTGTCCAACAAACAGGAAAAACAATCTTTAGATCTACGTACGGATAATAAAGGGCCAACACTAAAAGCAGGGAAAGAGGGAAATGGGGAAGAAGGGAAACTACTCACTAAAATTTGGAAACTTATTCTAACTCTGTCGTAAACACCAATCTCAACCTCATAACTCACTCTTACTCCAACCCGAACTGTAACACTAACCGTAAGGCCCTAAATCTTTATTTTAGTTTGCAGTTTCCCTCCTTCCTTACTTCTCTTATGCCCTCTTTTAGTTTTCCGCAGAATACAGCGTGCTTATAGTCGCTTATCGCGAAACGTCTATGTCTATTAAAACCACAACAACCACGCATTACAATTACCGGTCTGCATCCAGAAACGGAAAGGGGCTCACGGCTCGTAACCCGGTATAACTTCGTTGGTACCTGCCAGCACTTAGCATCATTTTAAGGTTTTCAGGGCCAACTACACAACACTACACACGACCATTATAAATGTAACTGTACAAAGAGGTACAAAGCGGGACGAACGTAAAACTATCAAGGCCGCCTTGTCAGTGCAACCTAACACCTTTTGTATTGAAAACAAATAGGACGTATAGGCGGGCGAACATTAATTCCGCGGCTTGCCTCCCACCCGAAAGTTACACCCTTTTGGATGAACATGCACCGAAAATGCTGTTATTGTCAATTTAAAAATCAATAGCTGAGAAATTAAAGCGGATATGAAAATGTTTTTGGCAGGTGACGTAATTTGCGAATACAAACCAGACTCAAACTAGGGGAAATGAGAGAAAAAATCGACTGATTTTCCTGAGTTTGGTCAAAAATGTCCGATTAAAAATCATTTCCGCCACGTCTACAGGGCTGACCCCTGTGGCAAAGAGTGCACCCAAAACGCTGTTGTTGTCAATTCAAAAATCAATGGGGGCAAAATTAAAGTAGATATAATCGTTTCTGGCAGGTGACGTAATTTTAAAACGTACCTGTCACAGCTGAACTGGTCGTTGTTCGGCGATTTGACTGAGCTGGGAGAGGGCTGCTGTGGAAGAGCGTGGACTTGTAAATTCATATTGTTGATATTTGCAGAGGCGTTTTCCGCGTGTACCTGACAAATTTATAATTGTTACAAAGAGATTACAATATTATATTGTTATTTTAGGTTTTGTTATTTTTTGTATATTTTTTATTCTTTTTTCTATATTTTTGGTTCCATGTTTTTCGTTTTTGTTACTTTTTTCAACATTATGTTACTTTATTCTACGTTTTTTTACTTTTTCATAAATTTTTATATTTTTTTCAATTTTTTGCATTTTCTTTATTTATTTTCTTACATTTTTCTACATTTTAGTTTTATTTATTTTTTGCATTTTTACGCTGTGCCAGGTTCCAACCCATGCCGGGCTCGTCTTCAGGACCGTTTTGTCATAATTTACCATACACGAGTCGGTTGCCCTTATAGCCACAAGGCCATACAAACTTATCTCAGTTCGTTTTTTATCGCACCTTTATTTAATTGCATTCAGGCTACTAATGTCTGACCGATTGGTTAAGTAATGCGACCCCTAAACCTGATAGGTCTCGAATTCGATCCGAACCTAGGGTAAAAAACTGAACAACTTCACATAGGAACCAACATTTTCTCTAGCCAGTAAATTAAATTTAGAAATGGCCAACTCAAAACATATAGCAATAGCTTCAAAAACTCGACATCGGGCATACGGTATTCTTGATACCAGTAAGCTTCGCTATCGTTCGAGGTTTGGCCCACAGAGCAAAATGGCTAAATAACTTGCGACTCTAACTATCTAACAGGAACATAGACATAGAAGTATCTTCCATAATACATTTGCATTTAAGAAGGCAGTAGAACATTGACAAGAAACTCATGTGAAGGCTGTGGGAAATACATTGTACTTTACACAAATTATCTCATTTCGAAACAAAACTTGGAACATTTTCCTACCTGTGGCATAGCGATGGTTGTTTATCAAATACCGCTAACCTACTTTAGAAAAACAGCTGAAATAGTGACTGTACAATAGTGCTAGCTCAACTAAACCCTTTGGAGTTCTTTAAAAATGAAGACGACGCTTTTGTATGACGTAATCACTTTATAAGCTGGGCGAATAATCCGCAGTGCAAAAGCGAATGTCACTTGCACGTGCGTGTCCCTGTCATTGACTGGGGATTATCATATGCACAAAGGCCATTGTTCCATTGAAACACCGCTGTTCGGTCACAACGGCGGCTCCACTAACATAGCCTTAGCCTTGTGAATGTGAAGTCCAATTAACCCCAAACAAGACCAAAGTTATTAGTGTGTGCGAAAACTCTACATATAGAGTTCACATATGCAGTGTAAAAGATACTGTGTTAAACTAAGCATCAAAGTTAACGATTTGCCAAGGCTACAACATATTATCTAAATAAATAAAGGGCAAAAACTCTATAAATGACCTCTTGGATAAGAAAACCGTAGCATCTTTCATTGAGTTATGAATATTCAGACGCTTCGTGCATATAGCCACCCGCGGTTATTGTATATAAACTATACATCAATTTAAAGGTATTTTTAAGGCCTACAACATATTCAAAGGAATAATTGGCAAAAACGTTATAAATATAATATATATATACTTCAAATTGACTGTATTTATAAGAACTGCAACAAATGTCGAAAGACTAATTTATTGTGTAAAAACTCTATAAATGGATGAATATTAACAATATTCATATGTAACATTATTATTTTAGTAATTTTCAAAAAAATACCAGTCGAAACAGCACGATTTAATCAGACAATTGTGCAATTTTTAAAACTGTAGCACCTCGTAAAAGGATTTAACGTTTCGTTTCCATCGTTCCGCGTTTATATTTCCAGATAAAATAACTTATCATCAAAGCAACTCACAGTTCGGACATTTTCAATCAGTTCTTCGTAGTCATGTGCAGCCGAATTAGTTGGGTAGGATTTAGCTTCGAAATTCGTGTCGTTTGTTCTAAGTTCTGTGGAAATTGGTAAATTCATTGCATCATATAAAGGATATACAATTAAAAGCAGGCTAAGTTTTGCCGGATCTAGGCAAACAGCGGATTTTGTCTACCCACCACGACCAAATATATAAAAGTGGTATTAGCTATAAGAATTAAATTAACTGTTTATGTGGTTAAACTTTTTATTCAGAAAAACATAATATTTTATTTTTTATCCCCGGACGGGGAAATCGCAAGAAAAGTTTAGACATTCGTCTAATTATATCCAAGGGTTGGCGTGAGGTGATCTGACGATTGCCCGTGTGTTAACCCCCTTGGTTTTTACATAGACGGGGATAAACATGAGCATCCTATCCTATCCATACAACTCCCCGTGGGTATTTCCAATCCCGTGGATAAACATACGCGTATCCTATCCTTATGTGACCGAAGGTAAGAGAAACAATAACAAGTTAGGTTAGTTTACTCAATTTTGCTCTACTAGTAAAAAATGGTATCAAATTAAATCACAGCACAGGGGGGATAGGTAGAAACAAAAAAGGGAAGAAGGGAAACTAAACACTAAAAAAAAGATTAGGGCAATAGAGTTAGTTTAAACATGGGGTTGGCAATTTCCTTTTTTCCTACTATTTAGTGTTACCCAGGAACAGAAACGGATGGCAAAGCGGATTCGTTTAAATACTTAAGAATTACATTACCTACCTTGTAAAAATGGGTCTATTATTGTCGGGATCGAAGACAGCGAATCAAAATCAAC
Source organism: Ciona savignyi (assembly GCA_000149265.1). Classification (NCBI taxonomy): domain Eukaryota; kingdom Metazoa; phylum Chordata; class Ascidiacea; order Phlebobranchia; family Cionidae; genus Ciona; species Ciona savignyi. The sequence goes on from CH002954.1 coordinate 120,301, forward strand.
CGAAGCTGTCTTTATTATTTTCACAACGTTTGATTTGGTCCGACTTGGCTTGGCAGGGGGCCGCCGCAGATCGTCGCATGATGCGCTCATTAGCGACACACTGCGGTTGAAATTTGTCGCTGGCCGAGATGGGTTTGGGCTTCGCGAGATTTTCGGTGGAAGCGGCACCGCGGGAAGAGGGGAGTCGATCCTACGTACGTCATTCAAATGACGTATTTTGGGGACTGCTGGGAGCGGAGTTAGAAGCATATCAGCTTCGTTACTGAAAAGTAACAAAATTGGTCGGTACAGATATATTAGTCTTAGTTTAGGTTATTTTTAGTCTTTCGTTACATTGAATAAGAATAGTAGAATAAAACAGGAGATATCCAATTATATAGAATAAAGTTGACGATTTGAACTGACAACTAATCGGTGGGTGAAGGGATCAAAATCAGTAGGTCTAGTCGGTTGTGTCCTTAGTCACACAGCGAGCCACCCTTTAGAATGGCTCCTTGGATAAGAATCAAAATCAACAAGTAATAGCCTAAAATTCTCACTCAATGACAATTGGAATCTCATGTTTTAAAATTGAGGCTCGATTTAAGCAGTATAGTTATCACACGGAAAAATGCCACATTTTTTCTTGCTTATCGTCGGATTGCTATGACATTGTATTTCTGACCATTCAGGTCGCTCATAAAGTCCGTTGTGTTTTTTTTAAATGCGATTAGCTGACATCTCCCGAACCAAATGGTTTGATTGGTCGAACATAAACTGAAGTAATATCTCCAGTAGTATTTAATTTAACACAACACAATAGCTTCAGTAAACCGACGGTGGACACGAGCTAATCTCATAATTGCCCGTGTTACAACCCTCATAACCAAATTCTAAGGATAAACATGCTCGTGGTTAGACCTATAATTTCAGTTTTATGGTCTTAGTAATTGTACTAACATAAATCATTGCTTTGTAATTTACTTACGTTTCTTTCATTTCTCTACTTTTAAAATTGCGGTATAGAAGATGCCTTTGTTATTTGGATGATAATAATCTAACGTATTAATATCCACCAGTAATAAAACAGTCTACCTTATCTTACATACAGTATGCTTTAAAAATACAATATGGCTGCTTAAAAACAGTCTTCTTCATACAATATGAAGCTGAAGTTTGTTTTCAAAGCGTACATTATCAACAGACACAGTTCCAGACAAGGTGAACGATGTGTACAAACGCAAAGGGCGTTTTATCACAGCGCCCAAGGGGTAATTGCAGGTTTTGTGTGGGAAGGTTTTCTCCTGTATTGTATTGTTCAGACAAAATAGACTTTGCCAACGTCTCCCTTCAACGGTTTCGGAACTCTCAAACAGACTTCGTCTTGTAGGGTCGAAATAAAAAAAAATGTTCAATAGACTTTTTTTAAAGCTTTCCTCCAAAATCTTTCTAGATCGAAAATAGTAATAGTATTTTTGTGTGCTTAGGTTTGAACCCATGATAGGCTAATCTTCAAGACCGATTTTTAAATATATAGTTGGTATTGGTCGTGTGAATTCAGGGGGGCAACTTCTCTGGTCGGCGGACCATATGTGGGAAAATGAAGTTCTTGGTAGGCCGGATTATTACAAAGTATTAAATATCTCAATTACAGGGTATGGTTAGATGCATTCGCCAAAATTCCTTCAGGAATCGGACCGTGCCAGCGTATGTTGCCCATGTCAGCGTTTACCATTCGGTCCCACGACCGTACAGCCACAGCGTGGTTATAATATTGTAAAACCATTGACGGTCGCCTAACGACCCATGTGTTCTGATGGTATAGTCTGATTACCTAATTGACGAATCTCTGTGCCTCAAAAATAATGTTTTTGCCCATATCCTGTGAATATGAATTACAATTACACTATTTATTTCTCCTACGACATTAGCCTACATATTTACCAATCGAAATGAAATATAGGATAGGATATCCATGTTTATCCCCGTGAATGGGGAAACCAAAGGGGTTAACACACGGGCAACCGCCCACCGTAGAGTTACCGGAGCTATTGCAGTGTGTTAGGTATGATCACACGTTTCTTTAATTTGGTAGAACCCATTAACCCGCTGGGTTTAGGCAATGTCAGTAATGTGCCTTTTTCAAGGAAAAAACAGACTAGCTAGCTACCAGTTTCGCACATGCAACCTTTCGCTTGAAAGGCGACGCACTAAACCGCCAGACTAACGGACCTGATAATATATTACAGGAAAGGTAGCTATTGCATGATGTTGTGTTCAGTGGGTATAATTCGCTAGAAACAAACATTCTCATGTGCTCAGCTAATGTCCGTTAAGTGCCCTGCCCAACAACACAACGGACTACCGAGCGACCATTTTCGAGTCTGCAACCCTTCGGCTGAAATGCGATGCAATGATCCACCAAGGTAAACTCGTTTCATAACAAAAAGAAATATAAGTAGAAGCTACCAACAAGATGGTCCCTTTCAATCGTGAACGGTCGTGTGGCCGAATGGTTAACACGACTGATAAAAATATCAACTTAAAAAAAATGTTATTAGGGACGAGCCCATCATGGGTTCAAATCTTAGCCCGACATAAAAGGACTGGTCAATAAACTAACTGTGGACAATAGGTAATCGCCCCTTGGGATTTTCCATTCACGGGGATAAACATGGCCTTTTCAAACCAAGTCCGTCCTTTTGGATGGTAACCCATTGGTGGACACAGGGTAATCCAAATATAACCGTATGTTAACGCAAATTGCCTTTTCCTATTTACCGGGATTAAAGAAAGAATGTCAGGCTTTGATGCCGGAAAGTTTTCTTGATAGCTTTCGAGACTTGTATGACACATTGACTTTTTTTTTTTTTTTTTTATTCCGCCAAAGCGTTTTTTTTGTGGAAAAAATTAATCCACTGGGGGTGGAAATTAATCCACTGGTGGTTGCTGTAAGAGACACATTTCGCAGGCATCTCTCCACAGCGTGCAAGCCACGTAGGGAGGGGGGCTGGGTATCCCTAGGATGTGGGTGCTGGAAGAGACGCCCTTCGCAGGCATCTCTCCACAGCGTGCAAGCCACGTAGGGAGGGGTTCTATTGCTTAAGGTATCCCGAAACCTAAATTCACGCCCTTCGACTGGAGGCAGCGCTGGTTAACCGCACTACCACAGGGTGATGCGATTCCGCAGCTCAGACCTAGCCCTTCGAGTTGCACCTTACCGAAGTAACGTGAACCCTAGGGCAGAGTGAATTTATGCACCGTTCACCTAATGAATAAAGCAAGGAAAAAAAATTTCTTGCCTTATTCAAATAGGACACATTGACTTTTATGTACGGGTTAGCGACATAATAGCCGCGTTTACGCATCACCTTTATCACAAATAATTCCACCTACGCAATTACGTGGAATTTGAGATTATCGAACGAGAAATTCTCACAACTTACAAATTGTCCACGTGGTGGCTCACTTTACTATATAAACGTTTGTAAATATTGCCGTCAGCGCAGTTGATGTTTTGATTGTTTTGGTTTGTGTTGTTCCTGTTCAAGGCTAGTTATTAACGTACAACACAGTTTTAACACAGTTTGAGTGTAAACATGGAAAACCCGACTGGTGCAGAAACTAGTAACCCAGCCCCAGTTGAAAGTGGCCAGCAAGAACCCAGTGACAGCGCAAGGCAATCTCAAAGGAGATGTTCAATTCAAACAGCTCATAAAACCAGGCGACATTCTATTGTGCTAAAGCATGTACCTCTGGCTTTCAGGTGAGGTTTTACTTCCTAGGATTTTGAGTTACATCGTCATAAGGTTATGTTTAGTTGATTTGCCAATTTTGTCAGAGTTAGTTACTCAGTTTTATACATTGTCTTTTGGTATTGTGTATAGTAATACATAGCCTAACAGGCAAAGTGCGAAGCCGCTATAGGAAGACTTACCGCTAGATTAAAGAAAAAGGATTCGGAAAAAATCTGTTTACACTAAAGCCATAGTTTACTATTAGCCTTTAAATTAGCCACAAAAGGGCAAGGAATTAAATGCTTTTCCAGTTTTATTTTAATGTCCAGTTTTAAATTGCCTGTTTTCTTATATTTTCTGCTGTACATTTATCTCTGAAAATTTAAATCGTTGCCAGTAGTTAGGGAAATGCCGTATTATTACCAGAAACGTACCATTCGCCGTAATGTGCCGAATGGACCAGCTACTGGGGCTATAGGGGCCCCCGGTGCTGGTCGGTACGCTCGGCATAATAGTAGTTCTGCTCCTGTGAAAGCTACCGGGGGACCGAGAAGGTAATAAATTAACACTTTATTATTTTTTCATTAGCCATGTTGTTTTCTTGGGGTAAACTTAAAGGATGGTAAGAGGGTAGAAGGGAAATGGGACGCTTACTACCTATGTCTTTACGCATCATCATTTTTCCTTTTTTTTATAAGTAATGTTGTTTGTTTTCTTGGGGTAAAACTGTAAAATAGGAAGGAAAGAAACTTCACAGTAACTACTTCCGTCTTTCGCTGTTACTTCTATAATATTTTATTTTAATTAATAAATAATTTCAGGAATAAAAAACATTATTACTAATGAAATTTGCGAAGGTTCTTTCCCCTTCGATATTTATCACGAAATATAGAAAAATCTTTTTGCCACTGGTTTTAAACAACAACCAGTAAAACAAAGCTGTTTAAACTGGTTTCCTTAATGTTTTAATAAAAGATTATTTTTAAATGACACATATTTTTTATGCGAAATTATCACAATTTTATACACAACACTACAAAATTTGCCCTCACTAGCGTCGGTAATTATTTACAAAATATTTTTCAGATTCCAATGCGCCACGAAGCAGTATAACCCTAAGATTGACATCTCCAACAAGACTGTTGAGGAAATCAAGGAAGAGTTGATTAAGAAGAAGATTTTATTCGAGGACCCAGAATTTCCCGCAAACGACAACGCACTGTTTTACAGCCAACGACCGAGCATGAAATTTGAGTGGAAACGACCACATGTGGGTGATGTCTGCTGTTTAATTGCTATTTATTGCCTTTTTCTATTATACTTTTGTAATATTTTCTCTTGTAATCTATCGTCTGATTACTACTTATTGACTTAATTAGTCCTACTGCTATTTATTGCCTTTTTTATGCATTCTTTGTAATATTTACTCTTAAAGTTTGTCCCATAAATTTTATTTTTTCCTTTATTAGCTGTACTGGAAAACTACTTATCTGATTTCTGCTGTTTGATTGCTATTTATTGCCTTTTTTATTATATTCTTATTTACTTATGTAGTTTGTTCTATCAATATTTCTTGCCTTCATTGGTCCTACTGGATTACTATTCATCTGATGGGTGCTGTTAGGTTGCTATTTTACTAAAACTAACTTATTTCCTTAATTAGTTATACTGAAATACTATTTATTGCTCTTTCTATTCTCTTGTAACATTTACACTGGTAACTTGTCCTATAAATACTACTATCTTGAATTAATTAGACCGAAATACTTTCAAAGTGCAGTGTGCTGTTTGATTGCCATTTCTCTCTAAAAAATTACAGAGTAAATAGTCAAGTGTTTAAAATGAGGCCAATTAAACAAAAATAAAAATATATTAGATATTTTACTGAAAGTTTTATCTCCACAGGAAATCTCAGAGAATCCTCAGTTATTTGTGGGCGGCGCAAGTCGATTCGATATCATGCAGGGCGAGCTAGGTAAGCATGGGATTAAACAACTTAATCCAGAGCCTGTCTGATTATATTTTTAGTGACCTAATTACAATAAATGTGTAAACTGTTAACTGATTTATATTATATATACCGTGATATACACTGTAATTTAAATTATATGAATTTGTGGGTACATTATTCCAAACATAAAACAATAGTTAGTACTAAAAACTTTACTCAGACTCTTAAACTTTTTTGGAATACAGTGCAGTTAAAAATAGAATTAAGTATGTTTATGTGGCCGAATCTTTTATATGTATGCTAACATCACAATCAAAGGTTGCAGCTGACTTGGTGGCTCTTTGGTCTTTTGCTGCATCCTTTGCTGTGCATTACTGTAAAAACTGTGGTAGGCTATTTGTTGAGTGTTGATGTCAGCATAAATTTAAATAAACTCGAACCTTAAACCGAATGGTCATAGTGACTAATACATATCAGGACACAAAAGTTACCGAATTTACACAATTAATTCTATGAATACCCATTAGGTGACTGTTGGTTGTTGGCGGCCATAGCTTCTCTGTCGTTAAACGATGATTTGCTTTACCGCATTATCCCACCTGATCAAAGCTTCTCAAAAGACTACTGTGGCATGTTTCACCTTCCAGTTCTGGCAGGTGTGTACCTTTATGTGCTATGTACTTGTGTAAACAGTATGGCTTATCTCGTGTTATGACTTTGTATGCGCGTTACCTTTATTTATCTCTATAGAAGTACCATCTCCATTTGTATAGGTGAATTATCTTTATGGACAATTGCATTTATAAACCATTAATGCAAAAAAAATAAATTTAGTCTTTTTAAAAAAACAACTGTAAAGGAATATTTCGTGATAATCTTGACACAAAATACCACAAAATATTAGTATTATATTATACAACGTCTATTTAATCCTATGTGTATATATGTGAACTTGACCTATATTAGCTCTGTGTTATATATTGACTTTACCGGTATATCAGCTATGTTTGTAAGGTTGTCTTTATTCGAATGGGTTAATTCCTAGAATAATTCTAGAATAGATAATTTAAAAGGTAGAATTTTTCAAATGGAATAAACTTGTGGAACTTGCAGAAGTACATTTTACATATGAGTAAGAAAACTAACAATCCATGTATGTTTAATAAAATAACTGTAATTTTTTTATAAAGTAAAATGAGCGAATTATGAAAATCTAAAAAATAATTTTAAATCATTTTCGATCGAAAAAATCATAGCATAAACTTTTGAAAAACTGTGCTAATTTGAAAATGACTAAAAATTGTAAAAAAACACTGCGGGACAGCATGTTTAAATTAATGCATTTAGCCGGGAGTGAAAGAGTTAATGCATATGTATATAGGCCTCTGTATGAACATACCTTGTTTATTAGGTACCTATTTACAAGCAGCTCTATTTTGTTCTTGAACATAATTTTTATCCTCCACCTGCCTAAACTTCCCCCTTTTGTATATTGGCTGCATAAATATATAGGATGCATTCTGTTTTACTTTAAAAGTTCTTGTAAGTCAATTGAGAAAATATATTATGTTATTATATACATAGTAAAGGATAGTATGTTTGGGTCATTATACAAATATCTTAGAAAGTGATTTATAAATGTCAGTTTGTTCCTTTAATTTGTATAACTTTAAAATCAACTTTAAACTATTTTCAAATTAAAACTACTTTTTAATTTAACTTAAACTTACATTTTTATATATATATATATATTATTACCAGGTCAATATACATTTATCCCCGTAAGTATACAATATATATGTAATGAATGGTGTGAGTAAAATCCAGATTTTTACAAAGAAAAGAAAGTTGATTTGTCTTCACATTTAGTCAATATGACGTTTTGTGTTCTGTCTGCTTTATTTCTAGTAATATTCACAACAACTATAGAGTACTATGGTGCGTAACTTCCCTTACAATAAGATTTTCTTACTACACAGCAGCATTAGCCTGAACTCTGAGTGATTTTACTTTAAAGCAAATTCATTTCTAAGAATTCAGTACAAAACACCAAAATACACAATTATTTTGATTAAAATAATAAAATATAATTTAATAATTTAAGAGTACTAAGTAAATAAAAGTAAATAAAAAACAGATGTAAAATTAAGACAGCAAATTCCGTAAGGCCAGTATTTAAGCAAACATTATTTGTATCAACATTATCTTAAAATATCACTTTACAAACGTTATTTTAAAACGACACAATTTAAAAGATTTTTTTTCATTTTTTGCATAAATGTTTTATGATGGTAGCGTCCAAATTGGGTCGTAAATGTTGACATTTGACCAAAAGTGTCCAAATTTCCCAGCGTAGCACTGCCTTATTTCTTTCAGCATTTTGTCATTCATTGTAGCCAGAACATGGTTGATTCGCAAATCAATTTGCAAACCAGTAGTTTTTTATAGGAGTGAAAACTTAATCTTTCATTTTATGTTCCCACTAGGGATGCACAAACTAGAATATCGAATCTTCCGGATTCGAATCCTACGGGATTCGAATCCAAATATTACGTTTATTTCGAATATTTGGATTCGAAATAATATACATTGCACATTAAAAAACTATAATTGCATGGAGTTCTTTTTTATTTCCCTTGTACATATTGCAGCAGCGTTGATTACAACGGATATTATAAGCATGGGCGCCGACTTACGTTGTAAATTCGCCGTAATATCTGTTTTATAATTACGCAAAAAATTCCCTGCGCAATAATTATCACATTAAATCGTCTAACCGCAGCGCCGCTTTTCCAGCGGTGTTTATTGCTTTGATCGGCGGTTTGACCTAGGGTTACGTTGACCTAGATTCAATACAGGACCACTGACGCACTCCCGTTTTTCCCCATGTTCTTTCCATTACTAAGTATTAGCTAGAGAGAACAGTAGGCTAACATCGGTTAACGGTTAACGTTTTTTTTCTTTGATCATTTAACCGTTATAAGAATCTGGGTTCTTACACAGCCCTCGCAGACACATAAATATTTGGTATATTC
>CH002954.1:156943-198886 GCA_000149265.1 Ciona savignyi
ACGGGTCGGGAAGGTGGCTGGCGTCAGCCGCTGACCCGCGGCACCTCGCGAGGGAGCGACCGCTCGGAACCGCGCCGAGACGACCCGGGACTGAGGACAGTCCCGGACCGCGACACGACGCTGCTCGAACGGCTTCCCCGGCCCCGCGAACGGGGCAGGTGCGGCGCGCATCTCTCCTCGACCGGGCGGCGACCCTTGCGCGCACCGGGCCTGTAGCACCCCGCCGAAGCGGGGTTACCTTGCCCGGAGCCGTTTGCCCGCCGCCCAGCCGGTCGCGGCCCTCGTCCGACGCTAGTGCGCCGAGCCGTCGGCCGGCGACGCGAGTCGAGGCCCGCGAAGGTCCCCGATCCCGCGACCCGGTCTCCGGCCCGCCTGAAAGCGACCGAACGACCCGACAGGCCCTCCCGTTTGCCTCTCGACGGTTGCCTTGCCAAGAAACACAACCGACTAGCCTGCAACCTTTTGGTTGAAAGGCGTCGCACTAAACCATCAGACTCAACGGTTTGAGAAATGTTATGCCTCTTATCAAGTAAAACACAACGTTAATTTCCCCTCCACGTGGTTAAATTGAACGCCCCTTGGCAGACATACATTTTGTCCGTAAGAACTTCGTAATAATGTAAAACTTTATTGGCACAAGTGTGATTTACACAATCAATTGCACAAAACTAAACCAGAGATTTGGCTGTGTGATACCAAGTATTACAATAGAACTAAGTTAAAGCTTAACACATTCACAAGGTAACTTTAAGAAATCAATTGCAAATCAATGTCATGCGATTTTGTCACACGGTATAGCCTACAGAAACGAAATTAAAAAGTAAAACTATTTTTACCAAAAAAATGCCATAAATACCACCACCATATTTATACAGAACAGGTCCAGGTAAATAATCGCTTTAACTTACTGAAACATTTTCAGGTTAGATTTTGAAAAAAAACTTAAGATTTAGTTATCGTCATAAATTGTTTAAAATAGAGAGTACACTTATTTTTTATCCGGTAATAAAACCTTAAGAATCAAAGTTGGCTATTTTTAGAACATCTTAATAACAGTGGTTTTGCGCTAATTGGTAAAACAGATCAGGATATTCAATAAATAAAGCAGAGTGAAAGCCATTTCACCAATGGTCCCATGGTGGTTGATTTATATAGGAGGATGATACGGTTGTGTGGTTCACAGGAAGGTTAATAACAGCAGCAACTGTATTTCTGCTCTTTATCGCATCTCTGATCATTTTCCTGGGTCGGTGAAAAAAGTTCTGTTTAGTTTTTGAATATAAGCGCACCATACTGTGATGGGAAAGGCGGCCAGTCGAATGCTAGTCGGTTGTGCCCTTAGCCAAGGCTCTCTTGCCTAATTCTAGTGAATAGATTGGGCATGGCGATCTTGGTTGCTGCTTGAACCCACTAGATAAATTGGTTTAACAAAAATGAACAATGTTTTCATGGTATTCAACACACTGAGGTTACCAGATAGTAGGCATAAGGTAATCTACAATATCATATAACACCCTCTGCATTTTCACAATATTCAATTAACGAAACATGAAATTCAATGAAATGGTAAATACTCAACTTTGACTACAATATTATTTTTGCGCAAAGGTTTTTACTTGTTTGTAAAGTTAAAACAATTCTACTATACTAATGCCTTTTATAATGTATTGTTTTACGCCATGAAGAAGGCAAAAACCAAACTATCGAATTAACCCATTTTACCAACATATCTTTTATGTCCAATTAATCCACGTTTGACCGTTATTTAGAAAGCTAGAACAAAACCTATTTAGAGTATTAACTATAGCTGCAGCTATATATTGATTAGTGTAATACACCTAGTAACACTTAACACTGTGATGTGACGATCGCAGTAATGTAGTCCTGCACCTATCATTATGTCTTATTGAGGCTAATATGTTATATTTATACTGTTTATTTTTACATCAAGAAAAGCATTTTAATTCGTTAAAGATGTTTAGTTTAAATTGTGGGAATTAGTTAAGTTTAGTTTATTTTTTGTTTCCACAATGAAAACATAAACCAGGATTTTTGAAAAAAATTGGAAAACGGGAAATTCCCCATGTTTACTATCGATAATTGTGATTATCGCGATATGTGACCAAGGATTACCAACACTTTTTAATAAGCATCGTTGCAGTCCTAGCTTATTAACCCATGCACCAGAATATAAAGCAGAAACAAAACTATCCCTTTAAGTATTTACCCATCCTTACCCAGCATATAGATAGAGCATTTACCCATCCCTACCCAGCATATAAATAGAGTATTTACCCATCCTTACCCAGCATATAGATAGAGTATTTACCCATCCCCACCCAACATATAGATATAGTATTTACCCATCCCCACCCAGCATATAGATAGAGTATTTACCCATCCTTACCCAGCATATAGATAGAGTATTTACCCATCCTTACCCAGCATATAGATAGAGCATTTACCCATTCCCACCCAGCATATAGATAGAGCATTTACCCATCCCCACCCAGCATATAAAAAGAGTATTTACCCATCCCTATCCAGCATATAGATAGAGTATTTACCCATCCTTACCCAGCATATAGATAGAGTATTTACCCATCCTTACCCATCATATAGATAGAGTATTTACCCATCCCCACCCAGCATATAGATAGAGCATTTACCCATCCCCACCCAGCATATAGATAGAGCATTTACCCATCCCTACCCAGCATATAAATAGAGTATTTACCCATCCTTACCCAGCATATAGATAGAGCATTTACCCATCCCCACACAGCATATAAATAGAGCATTTACCCATCCCCACCCAGCATATAGATAGAGCATTTACCCATCTCTACCCAGCATATAGATAGAGCATTTACCCATCTTTACCCAGCATATAGATAAAGCATTTACCCATCCCCACCCAGCATATAGATAGAGTATTTACCCATCCCCACCCAGCATATAGATAGAGCATTTACCCATCCCCACCCAGCATATAGATAGAGCATTTACCTATCTTTACCCAGCATATAGATAGAGTATTTACCCATCCTTACCCAGCATATAGATAGAGCATTTACCCATCCCTACCCAGCATATAAATAGAGTATTTACCCATCCTTACCCAGCATATAGATAGAGCATTTACATATAGATAGAGCATTTACCCATCCCCACCCAGCATATAGATAGAGCATTTACCCATCCCTACCCAGCATATAAATAGAGTATTTACCCATCCTTACCCAGCATATAGATAGAGCATTTACCCATCCCCACCCAGCATATAGATAGAGCATTTACCCATCCCCACCCAGCATATAGATAGAGCATTTACCCATCCCCACCCAGCATATAGATAGAGCATTTACCCATCCCCACCCAGCATATAGATAGAGCATTTACCCATCCTTACCCAGCATATAGATAGAGCATTTACCCATCCTTACCCAGCATATAGATAGAGCATTTACCCATCCCCACCCAGCATATAGATAGAGCATTTACCCATCCCCACCCAGCATATAGATAGAGCATTTACCCATCCCCACCCAGCATATAGATAGAGCATTTACCCATCCCTACCCAGCATATAAATAGAGTATTTACCCATCCCTACCCAGCATATAAATAGAGTATTTACCCATTCCTATCCAGCATATAGATAGAGCATTTACCCATCCCCACCCAGCATATAGATAGAGTATTTACCCATCCCTATCCAGCATATAGATAGAGTATTTACCCATCCTTACCCAGCATATAGATAGAGTATTTACCCATCCCCACCCAGCATATAGATAGAGCATTTACCCATCCCCACCTAGCATATAGATAGAGTATTTACCCATCCTTACCCAGCATATAGATAGAGTATTTACCCATCCCCACCTAGCATATAGATAGAGTATTTACCCATCCTTACCCAGCATATAGATAGAGTATTTACCCATCCCCACCTAGCATATAGATAGAGTATTTACCCATCCTTACCCAGCATATAGATAGAGCATTTACCCATCCCCACCCAGCATATAGATAGAGCATTTACCCATCCCCACCCAGCATATAGATAGAGTATTTACCCATCCCAACCCAGCATATAGATAGAGCATTTACCCATCCCCACCTAGCATATAGATAGAGTATTTACCCATCCTTACCCAGCATATAGATAGAGTATTTACCCATCCTTACCCAGCATATAGATAGAGTATTTACCCATCCCTACCCAGCATATAGATAGAGCATTTACCCATCCCCACCTAGCATATAGATAGAGTATTTACCCATCCCATCCTTACCCAGCATATAGATAGAGCATTTACCCATCCCCACCCAGCATATAGATAGAGCATTTACCCATCCCCACCCAGCATATAGATAGAGTATTTACCCATCCCCACCCAGCATATAGATAGAGTATTTACCCACCACTACCCAGCATATAGATAGAGTATTTACCCATCCCCACCTAGCATATAGATAGAGTATTTACCCATCCCCACCCATCATATAAATAGAGTATTTACCCATTCCCTACCCAGCATATAAATAGAGTATTTACCCATCCTTACCCAGCATATAGATAGAGTATTTACCCATCCCCACCCAGCATATAGATAGAGCATTTACCCACCCCTACCCAACATATAGATAGAGCATTTACCCATCCCCACCCAGCATATAGATAGAGTATTTACCCATCCCCACCCAGCATATAGATAGAGTATTTACCCATCCCCACCCAGCATATAGATAGAGTATTTACCCACCACTACCCAGCATATAGATAGAGTATTTACCCATCCCCACCTAGCATATAGATAGAGTATTTACCCATCCCCACCCATCATATAAATAGAGTATTTACCCATTCCCTACCCAGCATATAAATAGAGTATTTACCCATCCTTACCCAGCATATAGATAGAGCATTTACCCACCCCTACCCAACATATAGATAGAGTATTTACCCATCCCCACCCAGCATATAAAAGGCAGAAACAAAACTATCCCTTTAAGTATTTACCCATCTTTGCCCAGCATATAGAAAGCAGGGATTTCCACATCCCTTCCTCTGTTGGTCCCATCATCCACCATATCAATCCACAGTGTCACAGAGTCCGCATCGTAATCGGAGATGATCACAGCAGCTGCTCCGTAACTTTCCACGTTCAGCACTTTCGTGACGAATGAACAACCACTGTGGAAAAAGTTCAACTTAGATTGTCAGATTATTCCTAAGATTCATTCTTAGTATATACCAAGTATATATGCTGGTTTTTAAAAGTGTTAATGAATAATAAGAAAGCAAAACCATATTGGTATAGATAGCAGTATATATGGTGCAGTTAGTTGCAGTTATACACAGTTATCTGCACACTAGTTAGCATTCAAAATATCAATATCCTATTAGGATATTGAAATTTATCCCCGTAAATAGGAAAACGCAAGGGAGCATTCTCAGGCGGACAATCGTCATAACCTTGCCCCCTTCGTAGGGTTACCGGAAATAAAGATATACGTTAGTTTTTATTGGGGTTTTATTCAGGCTTTGATACAATTTAAGTATTATTTCATGTTTATCTCATTGGATTAAAAAACTTAAATGTGAGTTATACATGGGCAATCAGCAGATTACATTATGCCCACCGTTGTTTAGGCGAAGCTATTGCTGTGTATTCAATATGGTTGAGACATTGCTACTGTTCAAGTAATTAATTTATTTGAATCAAGAAACGCCTGCCCAATACCTTGTTGAAGAACACAACGGACTAACTAGATGCTTGTTTCGATCCGATAATCCTTCGGTAAATGTCGACACCCAACCAAATTAAGCTACCGGTATTTAAAAATAGCAAGTTTTAATAGTACAGATTAATTCCTGTTTTCGCTATAATTGGATGTGGCCGCTAAACCCCCCCCCCAAAATAAAACAAAATTAATTGTTTATAAAAAAAATTACACTATTACACTAAGCCTCGAAAAAAGTGTGCGGTAAAGCAACCCATACAGACTGTACCTATTAACAAACACACACTCACCCCCTTGTTACTAAAGCCACTTGATTTTGCAGCAAATGTCCATTATCGATCACATGCCCACATGCCTCGGATGGTTCCACAGGTACCAGGTTCACACGGTGTAGCGGAGTAGATATGATCTCCCCGAAGTCACGTGCGGATCGAATCTTGTACGTGTACGCCACATTCTCTGGGAATAGCACTTCAAACCAGAGTTGCTCATTCAGTCCATGCCCTTCAGAGGAAAGGGTCGTTAAAGACAGTTCATGAAATAATATACCGTAAAACCTCTATTTCACCGCCATGGCGCTCTATTTTTCAACTCTTCCTTAAATGTGACGTTCTATTAGAGCTGGCGTTCAAATAGAGGTTTTACTGTATGCACATTTCACAATAAATTTTGCACTTTAGCAGCACACAAATTAATCCTGTATCACAATAGATCAATTTAATAAAGATCAAAAGTTTACTGTGTTTAAATATGCAAAACTAAGCCCGTTAAAGATAAAGATGCATAAATAAACAACTACAACAAAAAAATACTTCAAGATTTGTTTTAAAAAAAAGACGTAGCCATGCAGACACTTTTTTGTTGCTTTGATGGTCGCCTTGTTTACACACAATAAAATTGAAACTTGAATAGTTTACAAATCTTACCTTGGATTAAATCCGCTGTCCAAATTGAGAACGTGATGATGAAACAGACCAGAAGTTTTTTATATCTACACATTAACCACATATAGAGCAGCCTCCTTCCTGAAAACTTTCTTCAAAAAGTTTGTCCTATGAAACAAACAAGTTTTACATCGTAACTCACAATATTAAGTAAGTACACACCGAATCTAAAATTAGTGCGAGATAGAAACCCGCAAAAAATAAGAGAAATTTTTAGGTTTAATGAAATTATACGAAGATATGTGTTAATAAGATGAAATTACTCAGAAAGGAAGCATGCTTTTGATTCCATAAACAATTTTGAGAATTGAATGCTTTATAAATGGACAAAACACACAGATAAATTTAAAAAATTGCACCAAACATGTTGTTATCAGCTTTCCAAAAAATTCCTTGTAAAAAGCAGCATCTCGTAAATATTGGAAATTAAAATCATTGCGTCCTCTAAGTTGACAGCAAACCCGGTTTGACCCATTTCTTGTTCCTTGCTCCCATGGCTCGACCGCGGGGTCTGTAAGCCCCTGACGAGGCGTATCTCGATGAAAATCTACCGCCAGGAAATCGCGGCGGTGGAAATGAGCGCGCCGGTCGACGATACGGCGCGGCAACTATCACTTTTGCCGCCGCTTCATTCGACTTTTTCGTGACTTTAATGATCCGAGAACAAAACGTCGTTCCGTTGAATGCAAGCGCCATGCTGACTGAGTTGGGCTCTTCAAACTGAAGATATGCGAATCTGGGAAGAAATCAACGGTGAAAACTCACAAGTCTGTACAATATTGTCCAAACGAATAGCGTGGTGGATTAGTGCTTCGCCTTTCAGCAAAGGGTTTCAGCTTCTAAGCTGGTCGGTTACTTGTCAGTTGTGTCCTTTGGCAAGGCACTTAATATACATTGTCTAAACCCAGTGGAATAATGAGTTCTACTAAATTAAAGGAACATGTCAATCATACACAACACACTGCAATAGAGTCACCTGACGGTGGGCAAGGTATTTATGTTTTAACCCAATTGGTGGGAAAATGCGGTGTTATTATACATGTAATTGTCAAATTACTGTACGCCGACTGTCCAGTTACCGGAAATATTGCAATGTGTTGTCTATGATTAAAGTGTTGCTTCAATTTTAAAAAACATGTTAATCCACTGAATACAGATGTCTACTTTTGCGACACAACCGACTAACAAACGACCACTTTCGACAACATTTTGTTATTTCCAGTGCTTCGTATAAACCTTTTTAAAAAATTAATCAAATAGAAAACACACTGCAGTATTTATGGTTATTATTTGTGTTATAACAATCGGTAGTGTTTTATCACTTGGGCTAAAAATAGGTAGTACACCATATTAATCACATATTTATTATCGATGATAATGATATGGGTTCCAACTACTTGTCCATTTCACATTTCAAATAGATATGATATCTGTGAAGATTTGGTTACTGTCCTATAAGGGTGAGCCTTGGATTCAGGTTATCAACTACTGAAATCTACATTATTTTTATTTCAGCGTTTTATTGAATGTAGAACTTATTGTTCGTATGCAGAGAAATAAACTAGTTTTATAGCAAATGGTGCAAAATTGCAAAATGGTGGTAAAATGTTTATATTGCCATGGTAGTGATGATTGATCTGCATTTTAAATCAGTCTGTTTACATTATATTAAGAAGAATTTTAGTTCCACTTAGGGCAAGTTATGTGGATCTTAAATTGTCAATTACTTTAACTCTTTCCCTCCCAACTCGCCATATATCGCGAGTTGGTGGTAAAACATGGCATCCCGACTGTACATAAATGGGTGCAAATCTAAAAAACGATTTCTCCGCAATGCGTAATGGTAGAGACCTCAGCTATGGCTCATTCGATCAAGGAAACCCTATATTTTATTCTCTGTGATTATCGTGGAGAAATATTAAAAATGCGAGGAGTGATAGCCTTTCTTTTTCAAGGCTTCGCCTCTTATTTCTATCGATTTTACACGAATTTACACGTGACTAACTCAGCCAATAGGAGTCGTGTTAACTTGCAGAGAAGCTCTTTTTGTCAAGCAAGTCTTTCTTTACATTCTCTGTGAATTTCGTGCCGTTGAGATAAAAAGGAGAGCGTTGGTGACGTTTTCGCAGCAGGCGGTTATGCTTCGTGTTCACCAAAGCATGAATCCAGCTGGGCCTGCTGAGCGCACGATAAAGAAAAAGGCGGCGAGACTAGCTAGTTCGGTGTGCCCTGCTTTGAAGAATATTGGATATAGTATTTGCGTTTGTTTGGTTTTGTATGCCCTTTTTACACTTCCTTCACTGTTCTTTTTTATACTTTTTACTATTTTAGTTCTACAAAACTAAAAACTTCAATGCGTTTTGGTTCAAGTTTTCATAATATAGTCAGAAAAAAGGGAAATTTCAATTACAAATAGTAAAAAAACTACTGAAGATAGAAATACAGTTCGAATTTTCCTGAGTACAAAAACTATTAGACAATCTACATTCCAATTTTCATCTCATTTGGGCATTCCAATAATAAGTGAGTATTTCGTTTGTCATTGCACCTCAAATTTTTCAAAGTCGAGCAGAATTTTCTTTGCATAAAAAGTGGTGTTCACTAAAGTTTACATAATATATTCTTTATTAGAGGTAGATTTTAGATGTGCAGCTTGTTTAAAAGAGGGATAAATTATCTTTCCAACCATACTAAATATTAAATCATAGCATAAACTTTAGAAAAACTGTGCTAATTTGAAAATGACTAAAAATTGTAAAAAACACTGCGGGACAGCATGTTTGAATTAATGCATTTGGCCGGGAGTGAAAGAGTTAAAATCCTAAAATCTGACGCGGGCAGCAAAAAATGTTCTTGCAAGCTGCATGTTTTAAACCCTTGTAGGGTGACATGGGTATAATCGTACAGGTACAGTTAACATCAATATCACCTTAACCTTTTCTATTAAAATTAATTTAGTTTTTAAAACAAAGTTATGACCGGAGAACTTACCCTTTAGGGTGCCCAGTAAACGCATCTTTTAAAATGGTAGTTCGCTTCACTTTACCACAGATGCTAAAATGTTCGGATAATTGTTTTTCCGTGGCAGAGAAGTGAACGTTTGCAACGTGGATTGATTTGTTGTCGGAATTTTCCGAGTCGTTTTGTTGCTTTTCAGCTGCTTTCTTAATCGACGCCGTCTCCTGGAGTAGAGCAAGTTGCTGGGACTGAATTTGTTTCAACTTTTTCGCATCTTCTTGCATTTTAATGAGCTTTTCTCTCATGGTCATCAGCTCCAAGTCGGAGGAGTCGACGTTATCACCCTCGTGCTCGTTGCTTGATGACATAGAAATAACAAGCGGCTTCTGGACAGGCAGCTTTACAGAAGACGAGGTGACACATTGATTCTCATCCTCTTCTGTCTTTGATGTTGAGTCTGGAGCTTGGACTGGGACTTTCTTAAACGGCCTTTTCTTTGGAAGCACTTCATTAATATCGAGATTGTTTTTACTTGAAGCTGTTGTGGAGGTTCTTGTTCCATCCAAAGTTACAATAAACCTGGGGCTGGGCGAGCGTCTCTGCTTTTTCTTGATTGCCTGCTTGGGAGGAAGAGCTTTTCCATTTTTTAAAGTCACTTTTTTAGAATCAATCTGTTTTTTATTTGATACTGGTGTTTGTTTTTGAATTATTGACTGCTTTTTGTCTACAGAGTTGTCAATATTTTTGATGATTTTTTTGTCTTTTTTAATAAAAATTCTACTGTCTTTTACTTCATTTCGAGTTTCGGTTTTATTTTGAACAGGTTCAGGCATTTTTTCTTTACTATGGTGTTGAACTTCAACACTGTTTGTTGCTTCAACACCTGAGCTTCTACGCTTCCGTGGAATTTCATCAGGTGTTGTTACATCATAATTACGCTTGTGGGTTTCTTTTGACGAAGAAGGCTTATGGTTCACAACAGTCGCTCTCTTACCAAGTCGAGATCCTAAGTTATTTTTCGCAAGCGTTATTAGTTGCTTCTCATTTTTGGCATTGCTCTTTAAAGCTTTGTTCAGTCTGCTTTGCCGGATGCTGTTTTCTGCCTCTGAAACCGCTTTGAGAAGAAGAGATTTATTGGCTTGCTTGTTCAAAGGTAGACGGGGTCGTTTGGCAGGGACGGCGACCGTGCTGACCACTTTACCCTTAGATTTCATATTCCCATCACTGTCGTCGTCGCTTACATACCCAGGGGCTGTTTTCACGCTTGAAACGACTGAAACCACGGATCCGCTGGGTTTTGAAGAACGAACCTCGTCTTCTGAATCGGATTCCGGCGGCGCAATTTTCCGGAACTTTCTATTCAACTTTCTCCTCGCGTCATTTGGAGCTTCTTGTGGCGCAAAATCATCCATTCTCGACTCTTTACCACGATCCCAAGCACGGACAATTTTCTTCGAGCTAGCGGAGCTGGATCTTTCTGTCGATGGTTTTCTACTTTTAGATGAACTCGAATCAGAATTTTTAACTCTCACAGTCTTTCTACTTGTTTTAGACAAAGAAGCAATTGATTTTTCTTTAGGAAGTTCAGCTTGAGTTTTGCTTGTAAAGTGGTCTTTCTTTATTTCAGATTCTTTTTTGTGGTTCGAGTTTTTTTCTGGACTTTTCCTTTCAGTTCTTGCGGTCGGTTTAGGTTCAGTTTTGGTTGATCTTTGCTTTTTGTTGATAGAGTCATCGTTACCCATTAGTTCCATGCCCAGGAAGTCATCCATATCAGGCAAAATATCAAACACTTCATCCGACGTGCTCTTTCTTACTGGCGCCTTTTCGTGTTTTGTTTTCTGAGAAGCCTTTACAGAATCTCGTCTTTCGTCCGTTTTTGTAGAATACTCCTTTTCTTTTTCAGTAGTCGACTCTTTTCGAGACGCCTTTTTCTCAACTTTCTTAGCCGACACATTAGCGTTGTTGTTTGGGGAAATTGTTTTCGAAGGTTCTTCTTTTGTAACTTTTTTATTTTCTTGCTTTTTCTCCGATGACCCCTGAAGTGAGTCAAGCAAATCGTACAGCCATTTCGTAAAAGTTTGTGTGTCGTCAGAAAGAAATAGTGACAATGCTTCAAACATTTGACTTTGCGGCTTTTTATTCGCAATCATTATCATAATATAGTCAGGTAACTCATCATCCACATAAGCATCCAATTCAGTCAGTTTGGCTTTAATAGCCAACTGAAGCTTTTTACTAATTTCGGCACCGATATCCATTTTTCTATTATGAAGTTACCTGAAAAGGAATACAATTATTGTTTGTTGCAAGACCCCATATGAAATTTTCACCACCATTTCTAGGGTATTGAATGCTTAATGTAAATTATAAAGGTCCTAAAGTAAATTTATGAACTAAAGATCATAAATAGCTTGCTTGATTGATTGAATAGAGTGGGGTGAAGGGAATTTATAGATTTTAAAGAAATGCCTGTTATAAAGCACTTGAATTAAGTTTTATAACAATTTTAATTGCTAACTAGTGTGCAGATAACTGTAACTAACTGTATCATTTATACTGCTTTCTATACCAATACGATATTGCTTTGTTATTATTCATTAAAACTTTTAAAAACCAGCATTTAGCTAAGCTTTACACCATTACTGATCCTGTAGCCACCCAGAATAAGAAGCCAATTTGTATGAGAATAAAAGATAACCAAAAGGACAAATGCATAGGCCTATGCAGAAAATATTTGACTACAACTTAAAGGCAAATATTGTGCAGCAAAAATTTTGAAAAATGGATTATTTTGTACTTTACTAATCTGGGGGAAAACACACTGTTCTGTGGGAAAGTGGGGCGGAGGGGTTTATTCGTCACTATAACCCGTCCCGCTAATGGGAGTGACAGAAATACTTCTTTCCGCTTATGATATACCCCAACCCATTTCAGGTTTATAACCCATCCCACCCAAGTTAATGATAAAATACACCGTCCCACTTATGTACCGGGGTAGTGAAAAAAAAACTTTGCCCCGCGAGTGATATAATGTGCTGTCCTGTCCTGCAGATTAGTGAAGCCCCCTCTTTATACCCAATTTTTTTTATTTTTTACCTTTTTCTATTCTTCTTTATACTGTTAATGTTGTCAATACACCCGGCTGACTAAATAAATAAATATTTATTTCTTGCACATGCCGTTGACTTTTTTACTCGGTTTGCAATGTACTATAATACTAAAGATTGGTGAAAATCGGTAACGGTATTAATTTAAAAAAAAGTAAGGCAATTTAAGCATAGCACTGGCGGCATAGAGTACTGATTGATTAGTACGTTTTTAAGTGTGCAACTTGAAAATGAAAAAAATATTTCGGGTATTGCATGTGCAGTTTTAGTAAAATAGGCCATAACTAACTTTGCACAATTTAACCATTTGGAAATGTCCCTCGCAAATCAGTTGTTTTCTCCGTGAAGCCGGCAAGGCACTTACTAGACATCGCGGGTCCCTCTATTTTGTACAGGTCCGCTAGGTCCGCTAGGTCCGCTAGGTCCGCTAGGTCCAGCGCTAGGTCCGCTAGGTCCGCTAGGTCCGCTAGTTCCGCTTGGTCCAGCGCTAGGTCCGCTATGTCCGCTAGGTCCAGCGCTAGGTCCAGCGCTAGGTCCGCTAGGTCCAGCGCTAGGTCCATCACTAGGACTGTGGGAATCCCACACGTTTATAATTGTATTTCTGTATAGTTTAACAATTAGGTCGCCATGGCATGTGTCCATATTTTGTTAATGGAAAATTGCAATTATTTTCCTGTTTTGGCATGTCAATCGATGAATTGTTTCCCGAAAGTTTAAACGCCTGCCAGGCCTCGTGTACAAACATGTGTTTCCTGTTATATGTCTCTTATATAAACTGTGTATAATTTTCTAATATCAGAGAGCATATTGGTAGAGCCTCGCTTGCTTACCTAAGTTATGCCCCTTGTGTACAACGCTCTTATTGGCTGCACCTTGCGTGGTTACTCAATAAAATACTTAACCTATGTTTATCCCTTGTCCTATCCCGCTTAAAACCCATCTAAAGTTAGAGTGCTGCTACAGGTCCGCTACAGGGTTGCCATTTGGCCTTTTTCACGGCCAAATTTCAGAAATTTGGCCGTACCAAAATCGCCCCAGACGCGAAAAAAATAGTTTGGCCGTGCGGAAAAATCTGGCCGAATTTGGCCGTATAAGCATATTGTCAAATTTTTAGCCAAAACGTCATATTATTTTTACGCTACAGTAGAAAAAAGGCAAAAAGAGAGACAGAAAATGAAATAAATTAATATCAACTGTCTCATTCACAAATCACAAAGCTGATTATGACGTTTTAAAATAAAATAATAACGGTAGGCATTCCTATATAGTAGTTGAACGGGTTTAACAAATCTGGAGGGAATTAAAATTATACAATTTTTCAACAAATAAAGAGATAAATAGCCCAATTGGCTAAATTAAATAGTTTATTTTGCACTTGATACGAATTGGCCGAATTTTGGCCGTAAAGCAAAAACAGTTTGGCCGTAAAGCGTACTTTGCGTCTGGCAACCCTGGTCCGCTATGTGCAGAGCTAGGTCTGGCGCTAGGTCCACTAGGTCTAGCGCTAGGTCCAGCATCTTGAGATATTGTGATAATAAAATTTGTGAATATGATCATGGGATGTGATGTTTTTCAGTGTTGTTGTGTCGTGTTTTTCAGTGTGTCGATCAGGTAATCTACCTCTGAGGGTGACTGATAGTAAACTTTATGAACGGGTGACTCTGAATGTCCAGTGTGGGCAGTGTGTTGGGAGTGTGGGCGGTTTGTAGACAGTGCTGGCGTTAGGACATTCTTGGCCATTTGAAACTTTGCAATGGCGCTACTAAATCTTGTACGCGAACAAACATTAAAGACACGCTGATTTTTTTAAAATAATTATATGAACTGCCAACTACAGGCCCTTTCAGATTTAAATAGTATTGCATTTACCAAATAATATATCAATATGAGCTGTAATCTTTGGGTTGTCGGCTGTGTCCTTCGCAAGGCGATTAACGGACATTCTAATTAATGGGTTCTACTATATTGAAGAAATGTCTCGATCATAAACAACACACTGCAAGATCCCCAGTCACCTGACTATAGGCGTAATGTTATCTGACGAGATTTGATTTTTTGGCGTATTTCTAATTTGATTAAAAACACACAACAGAGCGTTATAACACTGTCATTTGTCAGAATACCACGTGTCACAGTTCGATGATGCATAAAATTACGGAAATACGAAAATAAATACGGAGAGTAATTAAAAATATTTCGTAAACCACGACGGCCATTGGGGTGGGTTATACCGATTACGACTGTGCTATAACATAGTAACACATATTGCAGACTCACTGTTAATTGTGCAATATAGCGGAAATATACGACATAGTTGATTGTAAAGCATTTTTTGTGATTTCGACTGAACGAAATTGTATGTACTTATAAACGTTTAATTGCGACTCTAAACAAAATGGCGTTTAGTCCAGATGTCAGTCAAAGCTCCGAGAGCCTGTAGGAAACCGCAACTCGTGGTGGTCTTTATTCCTTTGATGGGGGGGCTTATCGCGCTCGCTCTCTCCAGGTGCAGTTGTCTGCGTGGTTCACTCGGAGATTTGACTGACATTTGGACGAAACAGTATTTCATATAATGATTTAATATATGCCAAAGAAATAGTGGGTGATCATTTGAATAATAAACAACTTTCAGTTAAGGTTTTTTATTATAGTGCGCATTACCAGAATGTTTTTTGGGTAATGCGTAATTTATATAAAATAGTAGCATTATTATACATCGCGCAACTTTGATTAAATTGCGATGGCCCTTAGTTTGGTCAACGTATATTTCAAACCCCATTTTTTCAAGTAGTTGTGTAACTGCTATAATTTATAGAAGTCAAATGGACCTAGCGGACCTAACGCTGGACCTAGCTGAGCTAGCGGACCTAGCTGAGCTAGCGGACCTAGCGCTGGACCTAGCGGACCTAGCGCTGGACCTAGCGCTGGACCTAGCGGACCTAGCGGACCTAGCGGACCTAGCGGACCTAGCGGACCTAGCGGACCTAGCGCTGGACCTAGCGGACCTAGCGGACCTAGCGGACCTAGCGGACCTAGCGGACCTAGCGGACCTTGCGGACCTAGCGGACCTAGCGGACCTGTACAAAATAGAGGGACCGGACATCGCCACTCGCCAGATAAGTGGGATTTATAGTGTAAAGTTTTATTTTATTTCTATGTGATGGGTTTTAATTCTCTTTACTTGATTATCTGATTTACGGTATATTTGGCTGTACCTTTTTGGTTTAAGCGAAGAGTAGTTCTCTACAGTTATGTCAGTTATACAGTTGTGTAGTTACGAGTTGTGCCATTTTAAAGTATATAGTCTATTAAAAACGGCCCGGATAGATTATTGGCCTGTACAAATACTTTCATAAAAACATCTGTCTGCAGATTGTTTTGACGACATTTGATGGTCAGGAAGCTGCGCTGGACTACGAGGAACGAAAAAAACATTTATTGCGAAACCGGAAATCATATGTGTTTTCGACACCCTGTGTGTGTTTTGATTATTAAACGCCAATATGTGTATATAAGGTAGCGATGACCACCAGTAACCACAGTTCTTTTCTCAGATCATCAGAGAATCATCAGAATGTTCAAGATTGCCATCGTTCTCGTCTTTATCTGCGGCCAACTGGCCCCATCTAACGCCGCACTCCGTAGCCTCGTAAGAGTCGGTGCGAAAGTCGTCGACGGACTTCTGCCAGTTGTCTCCAAACTTGGACCCCATGTGCCCACCGGTGACTACGTCCACAACAACCCAGACTGGAGCTTGTGGCGCAGAAAGAGATGGAACCAACAACCAAGCAGCGAAGCTGATATGCTCGGTAGGTTTAACATAAATCTATTTGTGTTTTGCTTTCGGTATATAGTTTCTTGGTTGAAGAAACATTTTTTAATTTATGAAACCGATATTTCTGTTAACTGTCCTCAATTCCAATTTAAAAGAGTGAACCGCTTATGAAATATATTCGGTATATATCTATTTTAGTGTACTACTGTACGAAAATTAAATCTGTTCACAGTTGTCCATGTTTGTCTAAGTTTAGAACTCATTGTTTTTTCGCCACTAAGACTTTTTATTTACAATTCTGTACAAACCAATTTAAGTAATTACATGGTCACGAATTGTGTAGCTTAATCGAACAATGTAACTAGAGACGTAATTATAGACTACCTTGTAGTTCAGTCCAGTTTTGCCATAATATGTTATCATAATTACGAATAATTTAAATCTCTTTGCAGAAGATGCTTTGGAAGCCGAAATCATGGAAGCTCTTATGCAAGAACAATAAATCAAAACAATTCTGTCAGAAGTGAGTTTTGACCAAACTACTATAGCATATATCTATACATTATATATGTATTAAATACCGATCGTTTTATACCAGAAAAAGAAGAATTGTAACATATTTATATTCACAGGCCAAGACCAAGCTGATCAAATTGCATTTAAACATTGGAAATACAATAAATAATATTAATAGATTTAAAATGTGGTTTTACTTTGAAATATTACGCCGCGTTTTACACAACTTAAATGGTATTAAAAGCAAGTTTAGTTTAGTTTATTCGTATTTTGCCCCAGTTTTTAGAAATGGCAAATGAATATAATCACGATATAGGAACGGGAAAAGACGGCAAAACAAACAGTCGTTAAACACGCCATTAAAGAAAAAAATATAAGCTTATTCCAGTTAATGAGTTATTTAATGTCCGAAATTAGTCCAGTGGATTAGTGCGTCGCGTTTAAGGGCAATAGGATTTCTTCAAGGTCGTAAAAAATAACATTTTACGGATATATCGTATTTTCGATTATTCACTTTCACGACCTATATATACCACACAAATGATTATTTAAGTTAAAACTTTAATAGATTTTAAAATTTTATAAATAAATACAGTGATTATTGTGTAAATATTCCCAGGAGAATTCACCACAGATCCAAGTATACAAAAAAGAAATTGATAATTTCAGCGCTTATATGTATAACCATTTGATATGAACTAGTATACTTAAAGTTTAACAAAACATGTAAAAGAATACAGTGATCAAGGAGCTAAAGAGTGTTAACCACCTGTTAACCATCAACATTTTTCTTTGGATTGCTGTACGTTTCTTTACACTAAAATGATCGGGTTTCCTGTTTACTTAATTACTCTTGGTATATTTGATATATGATAGTGTTTAAAGAACTTATTAACACGAGGTTATGTTGACGTACGATCGTGGTCCACTCGATATATTGACGTATTAACGTATATGAGTTAACAACATGATCTTCTCGTGTGATATATTAAGTACCGCAAGGTTGAGATAATGAGTTGAACATATTAACATACAAAGTGTATAATAACGTTGGTTTTTGCAAGCAGAAACTAATGGGTTCCCGAGTTACTATTTCTAAACTTGGTAACTATATTCGACATTGAGATGCAAAAGTAAGACACATACCCGCATATTCCAATTACTCCTTTTCCTATGCATGTAATGCCGGACATATACTTCGATGGCATTTCAAGCAGGACAAACCATTAGTTATCGTGAATCGTGAAACACAGTACAATACAGATAAACCAAGTTTTCATAATAAATTAGCTATAAAACCAAAATATCGGTTGGTTAGTTTAAAGGAATGCTCTACAGTTTGACTGAATAGCTTGGTGGAGGTAGTTTGCCGGTTACCGAAAGGTTGCAGGTATGAAACTGGTCGCTAGCTAGTCGGTTTTGTCTTTATACAAGGCACTTAAAATGCATTGCCTTAACCCAGCTGAATCATAGGTTTTACCAAATTAAAGAAAAGTATGAATCGAATATCTCTGGTAACCCAGCGGTGGGCGCGAGGTGATTTGGCGATTGCCCGTGTGTTAACCCACTTGGTGTTAACTCCCCCTTGATAAACCCAAAAAACTCATACATAACATACTGCAATAGCTCGTTTCATCGACGGTGGGTGAGTTTTAATCTAACGATTTTCCGTAACTTTACAGTATTTTCTCATTCGCCAGGATAAACATGAATTTCTAATCTTAAAGGGGAACTGAAGTCAATTTTAAGAATATCTTAATAAATGGAAAAAAATACGCTGATTTCAAAAATCAAATCAGTTTCTTCCAATATTTTTTCGTTAAAGAGTTATGAGCAAATATGTATTTTATTTTATGTTAGGGGATTTCCCGTATTACGTCACTGACGTTGTTGAGATTTCGTGCCTATATGCGGTAAGCACTTAATGTACATCAAACTGAGGCTACAGCTGATCGACATTTGTGACGTCATACAGTAGCTTGTGGGAACTCCTGATGTATTATGGGTAAATTTTTTCCTAGGAGAGAGTTGTTCATGCGAAACGACAAGTAACTTGTGAAAACACATGGTGTATTGTGGATTATATCTACCGGTATATATCTAGCGCGCTTCTGTATGAAGATGTTAAAACATTTCGAAATGTGATGGGTACTAAACCAAATGCTGGGTATTCAGTGGTGTGCTTAGTCTATGCACTGCACACACTATTTATTCTATGAAACTGCACACACTATTTGCGTGAAAACTAACTCTAAGCCTGAACCCCAACCCTAACGCTAATCTCTACCTGAACACCAATCCTAACCCAATCAGTCAACCATGGGGTTATTGTGCATTGGTATTGATATAATACCGGTATTCAATTTGCGGTAGCCTACCTCTCAATACTACAGGATCGCTTGGATTGCATGGATCGCTTACTATACGTGCGTAATTACAAAAGCCAATGATATTAATGTTAGGGTTGGGGTTAAAGTTAGTTCTGGGGTTGAGATTAGTGTTAGGGACAGGGTGAGAATTACTTTCCATGGCAATCTAAGTAAATCAAGCGCTCCAAGCGATCCCGTAGTATTTAGAGGCACCCTTTAATTTGTGAATTTTCTGGATATTGATTTTAAAATCATCTTTGCCGATATACAGTTTGAAAAGAAGAGAATCGGCCTAAAAAAAGAAAAAAAGATTTAAAAAAATTACCCATAATACATCAGGAGTTCCCATAAGCTACTGTATGACGTCACAAATGTCGATCAGCTGTAGCCTCAGTTTGATGTACATTAAGTGCTTACCCCTATATGCATTGTATACAATCATGTGCCAGTTTAGAGGTGAATTAGTAACAGAAGCGCCTGCAGGAGCGTTGTATTTTCGTTTTTTTTATGGAGACTTAGCATAACACTTGTCATATAGTCTTACTGAACCAATGTACATGGTGACAGCTTACTTTAAGCGCGGTCATTAAGGTCTGCACGGTCCTGGACCTAAGCTGAATGCTGAGGTATACAGGTCTCGTATTTAAATGACTTTAGAATAATACGTCTTAGCAATTTATATCATAAATAATAAAAGTGAAAACAGAACAAGAAAACTATAACAGAATGCATTAAACTGTAACTGCCAGCAATTTATAGAAATAAACCAGCCATTAGGCAAAGGCTATGCGGTGGGAAAAGCCTATTTCTTTCATGGTTTACCTTGGCTGTTTGTATAATGTTTTGCTGTTGTGTATGTGGTGCATTTAATGTCTGCTGTTATTGAAACTGAGCATTAGCCTACTGGTTGAGTATACCACTTATTGCAAAAACCAGTTAATCCACAGTTGAGTAGCTGATGTGTAGTCTGACAATAAGTACACAGCAAGCACTTAGATAAGTAAGTGAAGAATATATATAATAGATCTTTACTTAACTACCCAAATAAGTTAATAAGAATATACCACATTTCTAATTTAGTTCTTTTTATTAGATATTGTAAAATGCCTTAAGTTAAGCCACTGAGAAGGAAGAAAGAGTGATTGGAATATATTGTTTTGCTCCAGGATGTACAAATTCCTATTACAGCACACGAAATTCCAATCCACCTGTGCTCTTCCATCGATTTCCTTACAACGACAAAAAACGGTTGAAGCAATGGATACAACAATGCAAGCGTTCTAAACTACCTGGAAAAAGAACCGCAGTGTGTAGTGCACATATTTGTGACAAGGATTATCATAGTAAAATTGTATTTGACTCCAATGGAGTAGCCAAGATGATGAAAACAAACCACTTGGTGAAAAATTATGATTTTAAACATAGTGATCAACCCAGTACATCAAGTGCAACTTCAAGAACTTCTTTATCCAAGCAGATAATTGAAAAATAAGGGCTTTTAGTAATGCAAGTCCAGTCTGGCATTATTTTGTGCACAAATGCATGTACATTCATGCAGCATAAACATTCTTGCGGTGTGTCCATAAGAATACAGTTTTTGCAACGGCACCAAGTCATGTCAATAGGTAATGTTTCTAAATAAACATTTTCTTCTATGGGGCTTGCATCTTCAGAGATACTTTCAGACGTTTTCCTTGGTTCAAACGCACATGACTGAATTTGTGTTGTTTTATTGTGTACAATAAAACTTCTTTCATCTATGCCAGAATGCTGAAAACTGTCATCCATTTTAGTGTTACAACATTAACTTAAATTTACTCTAGAAATGAAGAAAACAAAAGAAATTTGTTAAAACTTCTATGCATATGTATACCAAATCTCTCACACTCTCAGTTTGTAGCCTAGGGGTTGATAACAACATTGCTAGTCTACGTTGCAGATTATGGCTATATATTGAAAAGCAACAATCATGAAAGAAATAGGCTGTTCCCACCGCATAGTCTGATCTTTGATTGATAGCTGGTTTATTTCTATAAATTGCTGGCAGTTACAGTTTACTGCCTCCTGTTCTAGTTTTCTTGTTCTGTCTTCACTTCTATGATTTATGATATAAATTGCTAAGACTTATTATTCTAAAGTCATTTAAATACGAGACCTGTATACCTCAGCATTCAGCTTAGGTCCAGGATCGTGCAGGCCTGAATGAGCGCGCTTAAGGTAAGCTGTCACGCGGGTACATTGGTTCAGTTAGGCTATATGACAAGTGTTATGCTAAGTCTTCATAAAAAAACAAAAATACAACGCTCCTGCAGGCGCTTCTGTTACTAATTCACCTCTAAACTGGCACATGATTGTATACAATGCATATAGGCACGAAATCTCAACAACGTCAGTGACGTAATACGGGAAATCCCCTAACATAAAATAAAATTCATATTTGCTCATAACTCTTTAACAAAACAATATTGGAAGAAACTGATTTGATTTTTGAAATCAGCGTATTTTTTTCCATTTATTAAGATATTCTTAAAATTGACTTCAGTTCCCCTTTAATCGTTTTATTTATTAATCCTTTACCCTGTCTGTCCACATTTTTGCGTGGGTAAGCTATTCGCTTTAATACAATGAATGAATATTACTTTTCGACCTTGCACCCATACATTTGCAATTCAAGCTTATCTATGTTTAAATTACAAAAATAATAATCGTGTTAGATTTACGCACTTTTTTCCACATGTGTTTTTAAATTAAAGCCGCTTGTCAAGCGCTGTAGTAAATAGAAGCGAGATTCCCAATTTAGTTGTTCGCTGCTTCGAGGGATTCCCCTGGATTCGCGGCTTGTCCAATATTTTTTGCACATTATATTAAGTTATGTTAAAATTGTTAACATTGGAGTTTAATGCGCGCACGGCTGTTCCTCCTGTCAATCATTTTCTTTGTGTGTAAACCTGACGCATGATAGAGTTTTTTCAATGTAACAGTGGTGTAACTTCCCGACAAGGTGCTGGCTCCTAACACCTGTCTTAGTGAGAGGTTGCAGTATGCTTATAGACGGCGTCCTTTAATCAGAGTTTGAAATAACGCGTCATTGTCCAAAACTTGTAAATTTATTCGAATTTGAATGATGGCGAAAACGAAAAGTCTTGAAATGACGGTTTTCTAAGGAAAAATATATGTACAATTTAATTATCACAAAAATTACTAGTTTGAGAAATAAAACCAATATTTACCAAATTGTGGCTGAACAGGAGCCAAAGCACGTCATACACATCTTAACAATAACCGATAATTCCAAACCTACTAAAACTACCAAAAGACCGATTACCTCACGATAATGCTCAGGCAGTAAAAAACTAGCGTTTTATAGTTCGGTGAAATGGTGGGAAAAAAGGGAATACAATAGCGATCTTATTCCCTCGTGACATCGATATAATAAAAACAATAATGGCGACGATAAATCTTACACCCCCCCCCCAAATTGCGAGATCGTACAATTGAGCAATTTACAATTTAATTGATTTACGTCGCGTGTTAAGATTCATTCAATGACCGGGCTAATGCCCACATTCTCGTTGATCTGTAGCGGGTCAACACTCTCATTGCGCACGTCTGTAGCGGGTACTATGATACATAGTTTGTGTATCGGTCTCTTGAATTCGGTGTCACGTGCTTTGACTTGCACAATTCGAACTACACCGTGGCTGTCCGGGTACACGGAGGTGATTCTTCCAATGGACCATTGTGATCGTGGTGTTGTGTTGTCCACCAGAAACACAACGTCTCCTATCTTCACGTTTTCTTTTCTGTTGTGCCATTTCTGGCGTGCGATAATAGTTCGGAGGTACTCTCCCGACCATCTGGCCCAAATTCGGTTGGCTAGATGTAGAACGTAGCACCAGCGGCGTCGAGCGTAACTTTGCCGTTCATTGGTCAAAGTTGGAGGCAGCTCACTTGACGGGTTCACCTTGAGCAGGAGGTTCGGTTTTAATGGCGTCTCGCCATCGATATTCAGTGTAACGGGAGTGAGAGGTCGACAACTCAGTATTGCCTCGGACTCCAGCAGCAGGGTTGTCAGTTGATCATCGTTCAATGTCTTTTCACCTGAAATGGAAAGTAAAATCCGACGAACGGATCTAATCATTCTTTCCCAGGCTCCACCCATGTGTGAAGCGCAGGGAGGGTTGAAATTCCATTGAATTTCGCGTTGTAGAACAAGGTCATGTATTTGATTTTGGTTCCATTCCTGGATGGACTCACGGAGCAACCGTTCGGCCCCAACCAGGTTTGTTCTATTGTAAATGTGAGACGGGTTTCCTTGTCGAGCAATAAATCGTCGCAATTCATTAATCCGTGCGTTAGTTGAGTTTGTATTAAGTTTGTTATTGGTGGCCGCTCTCCAATCAATAAAATGTTGAGATTGAACATACCTTATATCAGTGACCTCTTGGCGTGGGCAATTTCGGCGACTGTTAGACGAAAGGAAACTGGTTCTGGAACTCCATTCATTGCACGTGCTCGGGGGTGCGCTCCAAATCTCAATATCCACGCAACTGCGGCCTTCAAACAATGCCAATTAGAATAGTGCGTTATCAGGATATCAGTGGCGGGAGTGGTTTCCTGTACGGAAATTAAGTTACTGGCTTGCTTATCGAACGCTTTAATGTCGTTGAGTGACATGTCCCCTTTCTTAAGCGCGTTGGGCCAGTATTCGAAGAAAGCTTGTAGCAATTCGGGCTCTGTAAACCAAATGACATTGGAAATTAAGAAATCTACGCTGGCGCCTCTTGATGCACAGTCGGCAGGGTTCAGTTTTGTTTGAACATGTCTCCAGTCGCGTGTACACGAATTCTTGGAAACAAATGCTAAGCGCCTAGACACAAAAATAGTGAACCTTCTGCGACCATTAAATATGTTTTGCAACACGACGGACGAATCTGTCCAAAACATGGACGGGCATAGCTCTAAACCGAGTTCCATTTTCAGAGATTGGTCCACTTTTACTGCAGTAACAACAACCACTAATTCTAATCGAGATATGGATACGTCGTCTTTCGGTGCTAAACGAGATTTGCCCATTAAAAAGGTACATCTTACCTCGTTATTAATTGTAGTGGTTACAAACTCGCAGGTAACATGAGACACCGTAGTCAATTTTCGATGCGTCGGCAAAGTAGTGTAGTTGGCATCGCTGAATATTCTCATGGCCTCGTAGACCGAGCTTCGGGGAATGGGTATGTCGTGCCAGGCTCGCGACCCATTTCTCCCATCTTTTAAGTTCTGGAAGAGGAATTGGTTTGCCCCATTCTATCTCCTGCTAAAACATGCCTTCGATATCTGCAACAAGTGCGATCGGGTCTCTGCGAAACCGTGTAAGCACCCCGATGAGACTATTTACAAGATCAGGGCCCTGCATGAGAACCTGGTTAATGGACACGCGTTGATGCTGAGCGGCACAGTCGAAAACGACACGTAGTTTGTCCGGTTTGTGAGGGTTAGTGACCGAGTGGTGCGGTAGGTACCAGATTCGGCGGTCGGTGGCGATTTCGTCAGATGGCACCTTTTCGGCATATCCCTTAGTTATCATGTCGTTCACTTGATAGGTATATTTTTGTTTAATATCTGGGTTTTGCGCAAGTCGCTTTGCTACAACTTTAAGGCGCCCCATCGCCATGCCGCCATTATCTGGGGGAATCTGGTAATCGTGGCGCCAAGGGAGGGATAGTTCATAATGATTATCAACAAACTTAACTGATTCCTTCATAAGGTCGTGTGATCTTCGGTCTTCAATCGAGGTCGGGAACCGAGGAAAGCTGTCGTTGAGGTCATCGAGATCGTCGATCATCAGATTAGCATCGCTTTCATCCTTTAAAAACATAACGCTGGCCTTACAATTGGAACGGCTTTCGTCACCACAGGGGCCTAGAAGTGACCATCCTAGACGGGTTTTGACAGCGTCGGGACATCGACCATTTCCGCTTCTCATAGACTCGACACGGAAAATTTGGGGAACGTTCGGCCCGATTAGCAGCTTGTCAACCGATCCATCTTCGATCTGTGGAATTTTCACACCTCGCAAATGATGGTGTCGCTGCAACGCCTGCGAATCATGTAAAACATTAGGGTTCCCATATATCTTATCGACAGCAACGACGTCGGGAAGGTTATTCCAATCTTCACCCTCCACATATACTGGGCTGAGAGTGCAAGGGACACTGTATCTAAAACACGAGATGATGTTAGGGTATGCAACGTAATACAACGTGAATTACCAGCAGCATTTGGTGAACTTACGATCGACTCCTCACGGCGTGTTGTCGTAGAACCTTGATCGATAAATGCATAAGTAGCAACCTCTTTGTCTGCGTAACGGACTCTACCGGGAACAACGTTTATATAAACCTTGGCCGTGTTGATACTGGTGCAGCATTCATCGATTTCAACAGCTGCGCTTATTTCGATACGCTCGTGCTTGTACACACGGGGCGGGGGTTGGTGTATACGGCTTACCGGTACAGTATTTTGTACTTGTCTTGGCGACGTTAATTCTGCAACTGATTTCTCGCTTAAGTTGGTTCGAGCGTCTGCAAGCGAAGGCCGTGATGTACTGCGGTTGTTCGTTGTAACTACGGCAACAACGTTGGGTTGTAATGTTGGTGAGGTCGAGTCTAGAGCCTCCAAGATTTCTTCATCTTTCCGAGCTTTAGAAACTGCCTTCGCGTATTCAAATTCTGGTTGTTTTTTGTTGGCGACACGCTCTGCTTCTATAGATTCGCGAGCTTTTTGATTGGCTTCTTTCGCTGCTACGCGTGTCCTTTCAGCAGCACGATCTGTTTGCTCCTTTGCACGCTTGCGTGTTTCGAACAACCTGTCCATAGCTTGCTTGTAGGCAAGTTCGGCGAGTTTCAACCTGATTTGGCTTTTTCGGCGTTCACTTCGGATAAAGTTTGCAGTAGAAATTGTGCTCGACGTGTCGCGGTTAGTCCTTGCTAATTGCAATTCAGTTTTATTTAACCACTGACGCACATGCGCATCGAACTCACGTTTCTGACTCTCCAACTGTATTCGTGATATGTTAATATCTTCAAGCGGTTGATCTTCTGGAAAATTTACACATAAGTCCATTAGCTCGTCAAATACGTGGTCGATTATTGGTATGAGCTTACGTAGTGACGTCCTACCTACTGGAGAAAGCATTAGCCTTTCGGCATCCACGTAAAGTTGTTTGAGACAATTTAAAGTCTTTGGAATCTTCATTTTGCGGCTTATCAGCAGGAATAACGGAATTGAAAACGTTCAGGAACGTGAATCGTCAACGGGAATAGGCAACGGGAATCGGCAACGAGAATCGGCGACGGGAATCGGCGACGGGAATCGGCAACGGGAATCGGCGACGGGAATCGTCAACGGGAATTGGCGACGGGAAATCGGCAACGGGAATCGGCGACGGGAATCGGCAACGGGAATCGTCAACGGGTAATCGGCAACGGGAATCGTCAACGGGAATCGGCGACGGGAATCGGCAACGGGAATCGGCAACGTCAATCGGCAACGGGAATCGGCAACGGGAATCGGCGACGGGAATCGGCGACGGGAATCGGCAACGGGAATCGGCGACGGGAATCGGCGACGGGAATCGGCGACGGGAATCGGCAACGGGAATCGTCAACGGGAATCGTCAACGGGAATCGGCAACGGGAATCGGCAACGGGAATCGTCAACGGGAATCGTCAACGGGAATCGTCAACGGGAATCGGCAACGGGAATCGGCAACGGGAATCGGCAACGGGAATCGTCAACGGGAATCGGCAACGGGAATCGGCAACGACGACGGATCGGCAACGGGAATGACGACTGGACGGGAACGACGACGGGACGAGAACGACGACTGGGACGAGAACGACGACGGTAGTTCAAGGAATTTGAAAACGATGTAACTTCCCGACAAGGTGCTGGCTCCTAACACCTGTCTTAGTGAGAGGTTGCAGTATGCTTATAGACGGCGTCCTTTAATCAGAGTTTGAAATAACGCGTCATTGTCCAAAACTTGTAAATTTATTCGAATTTGAATGATGGCGAAAACGAAAAGTCTTGAAATGACGGTTTTCTAAGGAAAAATATATGTACAATTTAATTATCACAAAAATTACTAGTTTGAGAAATAAAACCAATATTTACCAAATTGTGGCTGAACAGGAGCCAAAGCACGTCATACACATCTTAACAATAACCGATAATTCCAAACCTACTAAAACTACCAAAAGACCGATTACCTCACGATAATGCTCAGGCAGTAAAAAACTAGCGTTTTATAGTTCGGTGAAATGGTGGAAAAAAGGGAATACAATAGCGATCTTATTCCCTCGTGACATCGATATAATAAAAACAATAATGGCGACGATAAATCTTACAAGTGGTATTTAAACAAACTACTGTAGGTTACATTTATTTTTAAAACCTACCCCCGTATCTAGGGTTAAAGTGTCTAGGCCTTTGGAAATTCATGTGTTTTGTGAAAGTGTTTTGATTCACAAAAGTACAACTTAATTTCTAAATGATCATTTTATGAAATAGCCCATGCAATGACGGGTCATATAAATTTGCTGCTACTACTTATCGAATGTTTTTATTTTATAACCTGCTGTCACGCGAATGCCAATCAAGATGTAGGTAGTGGATATTTGCTTACACTTCAGCACTCGTTGGATGGCGGTGAGTCTGTAATGTTAATAAAATTGATATTTCGTTCAAGCATTTTGCAATGCTGCAAACAGCTTAAATATATTGGATATCTTAGGATATTTATGTTTATCCCCGTAAATGGGAAAACCAAAGGGGTTAACACACGGGTAATCGTCAGATCACCTCGCGCCCACCGTCGGGTTACCGGAGCTATTGCTGTGTGTTGTATATGATGAAGAGACGTTTCTGCAATTTGGTAGAACCCATTAATCTGTTGGGTTCGGGCAATGTCCATAAAGTTCCTTGCCCAAGGATACAACCAACTAGCTAGCGACCAGTTTCGCACCTGCAACCTTTCGATTGAAAGGCGACACAGTTAACCGCCAAATTAACCGGCCGGACGTTATAGCCTCTCCAGCTTATGTTAGTGATGAAAATACCCTCTGCCCCTCTTCCCAGTCCTGCAGAAGAAATTTGCTGTCAAGCAGTAGAGTTTTTTGTCTCGCACCACTGTTCCATAGTTTAATGAAGCTCTATATTACCCTTTCAATAAAACTTTTATCTTATCCCACAGACACATTTACAAAGCGGGGTGAGATATATTTCCCGAATATCAAGGGGAGTTCGGCCGAGGTCCAAAATGAGCTTCCTTTAAGTTCTGCCGATATCGAGCTTATTAAATCAGTGGCAGAGAAAAATGGTTTTTATCGTGTTCGTGTGTCATCAAGTTTGCAAGGAGTAGCATCTAATGGAGATGAATCATGGATTATGGCCTTCATATATGCAGTATGTTTTATAGCTATTGTAGATGAATGCAAAAAAGTTTATCTAAATTCTGTGGTTTACCTCTTAAATGATTGGTCTTTCGAATATAATAATCTTGTTTTATTTCAACTGATGGAAAAATACAAGCGCCCACAGTCAGTTACAAAAGCAATTGCAGTGTGTTGTGTATAGTTGAGTGAATTGAGTACTGGTAATTCTTTTAATTTTAGTTAAATTAAATAAATTCGAGGTGAAACAAACTTCTTTTATGAATTAAACATTCGGAATATATTTTCTAGTACTGGTATGAAAATACAATGTTTTAAAATTATGTTTTAGACAATTTTACAATAATTTGTTGTGTACAACCGATTCGGATACCACATGGACTATTCTACACAGACACAACTGCAATCTTATTTCTTTCAGAAACAACTTTTGGAAGTCAACTTTTCAACCAAGTTAAACTTGCTCACAAATGGAGCTGGGGACATTGTGTCAATGAGTATAATCCCCAATCACATTGGTTCAGATTTGAAAGAGGAAAATTATTTTGACACTTCAGTGTCCGTTACTATCCCTGGAACTGCCCCTGTGTATGTACTTCATTGAAGTAATGGTAGTGGTGTAACACCCTTAACTTTTAATTTCCCTTAATATGATAAAATATTTGTTTATTCCCAGGCAATGGGACAACGCCTCGCACCCACTGTCAGGTTACCGGAGCTATTGCAATGTGTTGTGTATAATTTAGACGTTCCCCAAAATTGGTAAAAAAACCCATCAATACACTGGGTTTAGGCAATGTCTATTATGTGCCCACAACCCTTCGGCTCAATATTGACACACTAAACTGACAAGCTAAGCAGCAATAAAAAATGAAAGTCATATAATGCTAACAAAGATTTAGGATAAAAATCAACTGTACTAACTAGCAAGAGTTAATTTACTGTTGTGATGCATTTTACATGACTAACTTAGTAAGGTACGGTAGCTTGGTGGTTTATTACCCCTTTGGTCCAGCCGGTTAGTCAGTGCATCGCTTTTCAATCGAAAGGTTGTAGGTGTGAAACTGGTCGCTAGCTAGTCGGTTATGTCCTTGGGCAAGGCACTTTTCCATTCATGGGGATAAACCAGAATATGGTATCCTCATATTTTACATTACTGAGTAACCTAGTAAGGTATGGTAGTTTGGTGGTTTATTACACCCCCTTCGTTTTCCTGTTTAAAAATTATAACACAAAATTTTTTGAATCACATTTATTTTTTGTTAATGGATAAATAATTTCTATTATTTCACGATGTTAAGCAACAAACAATGATTTACAACTTTATCCCAAGAATGGAAATACGCAAAGGACGTTTACTTCAAATTACCTCCCGATTATGTAAGTGAGCATTATCACAGTAATTTGTTCAATTTCGGTAAACCCACTAATCCACTGGGTTTAGGTCATATACAAGTCGTTTGCCCGGGTGACAACCAACTAGCCAGTGACCAAATTTTAACCTACAACCCTTCTTCATCTAGAAGGCGAAACACTAAACCATCCGGCCAGACTATGTAGACGGTGATATGTCAATTTTGCACTGGAATTAATTGTCCTGTTACAGGCCAGACACCCACGGATACTTAAACAAAATGGATGCTGAACGAAGAAAAAAAGAGATTTCAGACAAGCAGCCGACTTCTTTTTTTGGAAAATATGTAAGATCTTAGTTTTTTTATTTGAAAATTAGATTTTTTATTTGGAAAATATGTAAGATCTTAGTTTAAAAATGATTTTTTAATTGGAAAATATGTAAGATCTTAGTTTAAAAATGATTTTTAATTTGGAAAATATGTAAAATTTAAGATAATATATTTTCAATCAAATTATGATTTTAAGGTTAAATATTGCTTTTTATTCTTATTTTTTGCAGTGGATGTACATTCTCCCGGTCGTGGTATTCGTTATGATGTCAAACGCAGCACAACAGCAATAATCCCAAGACAGAAACTGAATGTTATCGAGACCATTTTTTACGTCACGGCACGTGTATAATAAAGGGACAAAGAGTACAAAATATTATTAACAACTTGGGTAGTAGTACAGGACAAGGGAAATTGCACAGGATTGTAGATAATACTTGTTTAAAACTACAAAACTCTAACCGAAATTACCTGGAATTAAAATGAAATTATCCCAAACATCAAGTTGGAAATAGCTAATTAATAACTAAATTTGATTGGCTAAGATTGAAAACAATTAACTGTGTGTGAAATAAAAAAATAAAATCTGTGACTTCAGGACTGCTCATAATATTTAGAAAAATAAAAACAGCACAAATCTGCTACAATGAGCAGACATAGGAAATCTGTATCTATTGGAAGTGCATAAAATATGTAGGAAACCACCCCCAAATCAGGATAAATTTGAAGCTTCAGCTAAGCGTTTGTAGCTTTTACACAAAGTTTGGTCGCGTAGATCACCCCACCCTCCGTTCGGTCTCGGCGCTGGGACCACTGTTGGACTGTCTACAGCGATATGCAAGTCAGCAGGAAAGAGTTTTTCGTTCTTCAGCTGATCTCTTCGTTTGGCTGCACTTTGTCTGGCATTGCATTCACCGTTGGCATGTACTCCACAAGTACCTAAATGAAATACTCTGGCTGCCTTAAAAGATATTGTGAAGAGATTTCCAATCTCACAGTGAGGACTTATGGCTTGAAGAGTCCAATCCCAGTTGTAATCATCATAATTACAAAACTGTTCCGAGCACTTGGTAATACTGTTGTAGAAACTTGAGGTTATGACCATTCCCATGTTATGCTTGCTGCTAATCCATGATTTTATTTCCACCTGATTTCCCTGATTGAGATAGTCCTGTCCATCTTCATAATTGCCCAAAGTTATCGTTTGACAGCGTGGACATTTTGCTTTGCGCAGTTCTTCAGCTTTTTTAACGCAATGAATGATGTCGGGAACAACAAAATAGTCTTCCTCGAGCAAAATCAATGGGGCTCTTTGGTTCTTGAAAGCACGGATTCCACTGAATGCCATGTTTAACTTCCAGAACCAGTGGTGTTTGATCTGCACAAAACTAACTTCCCTGTAGTTTCCGAACATATCTGGATATTCGGCATTGTTGCATTTGCGTTCAAGGGCTTGGGTTTTAGACATTTGTTTCGGGCAATCGTTTGGGTCTTCACCGGGGAAAGAGTTCGGATATAAAGACTTGGCAAAGGGGAAGAAAACAACCATGTACCTGCAAAAATCAATGCGCTCTATTACCTCGTTAAGTAATGGAGAATCAACATCGATACTTATGACGATAGTTGCTTGTTCAATGCCTTTAACTGCCTTTAATGAAGTAAGAAGTTCCTCAAAAAACTCCGGCCGAGAGTGTACTTGCGCCAGGAAAATAACTGAATCCGGTGAATGCATTCCGAAAGCATTCACATTTTTCATCTCCTGATCAAGGTTTATGTTCATGACCTTTTTTCGGAGTTCCTGTATGCTTTGATGTACCGGAATCACTTCTGGCTTTTTTAGTTCAT
Organism: Ciona savignyi; assembly: GCA_000149265.1. Taxonomy (NCBI): domain Eukaryota; kingdom Metazoa; phylum Chordata; class Ascidiacea; order Phlebobranchia; family Cionidae; genus Ciona; species Ciona savignyi. The sequence goes on from CH002954.1 coordinate 189,349, forward strand.
GGACAGGATTATGATCTACCTTGTCAGGAACAGGTGCAGCATGTGGTTGGGCAACATTAGGTCTCCTGACTCTATGATTGTGGACACTCTGACGCTGGTACAACAGGAACAGAGCTATTAAAACTCCACACAACACAAGAACTTTAATACGCGAACGCCTAAGGGTTAACATTTTAACCCGAGCACCTGAAAGTTAAAAAGGCAGGGTTGAAATAAATGAATATTAAAACCGTATTTTTACATGGTTTAACTTTTAACAACAAATGACAAAAATTAAACAAGCATAAACACAAATCAGGCACGTTTAATTTTTTATCAAGTGTTTGCAATGGAACATTCATTGAAAAGTTCACTCCTTCAACCAAAATATCTAAAGTTCAATCTCTCGAAATGATCGTTTTTCTTGAAATTTAACCTTATACTTTCGCCTTGGTGGTTTAAACTTTTCCCGCGCTTCTATTATACAGCGCTTCTGCAGACTTTTGTAGCGATCGAAAATTAAATTCCCTTCTGGTTTTAACTGCCGCAAACTTCCCTTCAGTTCGGAACTCAATTGAACGTCTTGATCAGGCTCAACATATTTAATTCCAGACAAAACAGGCATTTTCTTTTTCAATTTTCTCCGTTCCTTTTTAAGTTCAATGTTCTTTTCTTTTTCCTTTATCTCTGATAAGAAAGTTTTAGCTCTAAAAATTTCATGCTCTTTGAGTTTATTTGCCCATTCACTTTTCTTTTTCTTTAGCTCTTCCTTCTCTTTTGCTTCTCTTTTCCTCACTTGCATGGTTTTGCGATCATCTGTGTTAACTGGAGGATTTGCGAGAACGACCTCCTCTTTATCCTCATCCATACCGCCTTCCCCTTCATCAAAAAGTCCCTCCATTAATTCCTTTTCTTTTGACTCTTCCGTAGCAATCTGTGTCATGTCAGTTGCAACGGCCCGTTCTATTTTCTCAGCCACTGATATCTTGGCTGATTCCCTGTTATGCTCTTGCAGTAGTAAATCCTGATGGTGTTCCAATGAAGGGTTGTATGATGCACCGGGATGTGCAGGCTCTACAGCATTTACTTCATTTGCAAGACCTAATTTTTTATTCAAATGAGCTGGCCTCTTAACTTGAGCGGCGCCAGTAACGTTTTCTGTGTGTTCCATTATTTCATTCTTCTGAAAAACGTTTCCAACTATTTCTTTTGAATCTTGATTCCAAATATCCAAGCTGCATTCAACCCTTTTACACACACCTGGTAATTTAGCCTTTTTCCTATGAAGCTTAGCAATTAAATCCTGTCGAGCACTTCGTCTTCTTATCTTGGCAGCATTCCTGTTATTTGCAGGTTTCACATCTTCAGGTTGAGGTACAAGTAACTGATCAACTTTTAATCGTCTGTATTTATACTTTGTTCTTCCGTGCACAGTCGAATCATCTATTTTCACTGGTTTCTTCTCCACAAAATATAGTTCATGATCCGATTTATCCTTTACTAGACCACCCGTACGTAATTCCAATCTTTTCTTTTCAAGACCCTGCTCGATATCAGTTATGTCAATTTTCTTTCGCCAGTTTTTCTTTTTGTTTTTATTCCACCGTTTCGCTTTGGCAGAACGCTGCTTTTCGATCATTATTACGCTATTTAAGAGTCCTGTAAATACAAAAGCATAAACATACATGTTTAAACATACATAGTCAACAGTCCTATTTTAACCAGAATACAACAGACAACTAGAACACGTAACACCGGACTGACAGCGTTTCGCTCGATTCGCTGTAACGAAATCGAGAACGGTTTTGCGTCTTTGACGTCATAATATTATGAAAAAGCGAAAGTTTGTTTTATTTTTGGGCAAATACGTCTTAAAGTCAGTCAGCATTTGGGGAAATTTGAAAAAACGTCTTAATATAGAAAAAAGCCTGCATATTATTCAATTGTCTATCTATTTATGTCAGTTTTATATGAACAGATGCTTAAGACACCCGGTTATAGTGTAATATAATTAACTATACCTGTATTAGGGTGACATTTTGCTATTATTTGTTTTTTTAGGAGAGCGATTACTAGTTGTAAGTTGCGATCTTTAGCAAGACTTTTAGATCCAGTAGATTAATGGTTTTACAACTTTAATCATAAACAACACACTGCAATAGCTCCGGTAACGCGACCGTTTTCGAGGGGAAGTAGGTAGGTTGCCCGTGTGGTAACCCTGTTGAGTTTCCCATTAACTTAAATAGATATGAACATCATATCCTGTTCTGTCCTTAATTGTTAATACGACTGCCTTATCAAAAGTTAATTGAAGCTCATTTAAATATAAGATAAGTCTCCGTCTTTTTTGGAATACAGAAAACTTTTAAGCAGTCTTCCCATTTCCACAGCAAAGTGGCTAACAATGTGTTCCATGTGACTATAAATAGCTATGGAATTTCTCATACCTTACAGTCCTTGTTTTGTCGTTTGTTAAACAAGAATGATATCAAGGATTGTATCGCGTTTATTTTGATTACGAATTAAACGGTGTCGCAGGTGTATAAATGGCGTGCTTGTCAAAATAATTTTTGCATTGCTTAGAAAATGTTAAAAACCTTTCGATTAGGTTATACTAATAGGAAATTATTGTTTAATTTTCGTTAATTAGAATACTAGTTGTTTTTTGGATACGTTTCAAGCTCGTGACTATGACCGTTTTTGCATAAAATCTGTATGTGTATCGGTCCTAGTAATTTGACCAAAACGTAAAGGTTATTAACACACCGGTAATTGTTAGATAACGTCGCGACCTTTAACGCTTTACCAAGGCAATTCGGTTTCTAGAGCTGTTACGCACTAACGCCCATGCAATTTGGGATGGGAAACTTCTCAGTTCAGTTGACGCTTACTTAAAACTTATTTATACAAAGGTAAACGGGAGCCATGCGTGTCCTGATATATTGCATAATTGTGTTGGTTTGTATATCGCTGATGGTAGACGGTTGGTGGTGGAGCCGCCGCCGTAGCAGTAGAAGAAGGCGAGTTAACTGTCAGGTATATCAGTTGATTGAGATGGTAGTGTGGTGTGTCGCAGCTTTAAATTTTAAAACAAGCATATTTGCTGCAATTCAACGAAAAAATACTGTGTATTCTTTATATTGCGGTGAACTAGGCCTACGTACGATTGAATTGAGTTCCACGTGCGACAGATGAGTCTAGTGGGTTAGTACCTCGCCTTTCACCCGAAGGTTTGCGGATACGATAGCTACTCGGCCGTGTTTTGGGGTAAGGCACTTAACGGACATTGCTTGAACTCAGCGGATAAATAGATTCTACTAAACTAAGGGAACGTGTGATTCATAAACAACTCACTGCAATAGATCCGGTAACCCCCTTGGTTTTCCCACTTACGGGGATAAACATGAATATCCTATCCTATCCAAACGCAACTTAGGTTACTGCTTGGAGAAGTTGGAGAAAATGTTCTAAGCCATGTGGCCATGGCATAACTCAGAGGCCGAGACAAATCAGAGTTCGGGCGGCTCACGGCGGAAGAGGCTGCCCTGCTCTGGTACAGAGAAAAGGCTGCAACTATCAAAAATGTCCCATCAATTGCATTTGGGGGAATTGGGGACCATGGGCAAATTGCACCTCCTGTATTTCAGGTGGAAGGGTAAGATGTTGTTATTCAGTCCAATTTTACAGAAAATCTAAGGTCCTTTTTAAATGAGGTATTTAAGTTATGTTAGTTTCGTCGTCTTTCCCCGTTGATGTGCTGTGATTTGCTTCATTTGCTACTATTTGTCCGACTATATAGTCCGGTGGTTTAGTGCGGTGCATTTCAGCTGAAGGGTTGGACGTTCGAAACTGGTCGCTTACTAGTCGGTTGTGTTCTTAGGCAAGACTCTTAACGGACATTGCCTGAATCCAGCGGATTAATGAGTTCTACTAAATTTGTCTATCATGTCTATCATACACAACACACTGCTATAGCTTCGGTAACCCGACGGTGAGCGCGAGGTGATCTGACGATTGCCCGTGTGTTAACCCTCTTGGTTTTCCACATTACTGGGATAAACTGCAATGTCCTAACCTATTTAGTACAAGGGCAAAAATATACCTAACGAAAACTTAAAATTAGTTATTTTAGAGTGATTTTGTTTTTATCTGTTTTTTTTAACCAAAATTACGTTAATTCATAACACGGTTTGTTTTCAGAGTCGGACTAGAATTGTAACAAGGCCAGCTGAATTTAATGGGATACCATGTGTGGGGTCGGATGTTCAGTTAAGATACAACTCTTGCCCAAGTCAAGTACATTGCCCACCTCCAAGTTGCCCTTCTAATCAATTTACTTGTGCTGACGGTTAGTCTTTAATGTAGCATAGTTCGGTCGTTTTGTCTTGCCTCATTTAGTTATAACAATTGTGCTATTTTTCTAATTATGTATAAACGAGCGAAAATATGTTAGTCCGGTGGTTTAGTGTGACGCCTTCTAATCGAATGAATCCAGGTTCAAAACTGGTCGCTAACTAATCGATTGTGTCTTTGGGCAAGGCACCTTATGGACATTACCTGAACCCAGCGGATTAATGCGATCTACCGCAATTTGAAGGAACATGTCTATCATACACAACACACTGCAATAGCTCCGGTAACCCGACGGTGGGCGAGAGGTGATCTGGCGCTTGCCTATATGTTAGCCACCTCGATATTACCGTTCACGGGGATAAACATGAATATCCTACCTATTCTTATTTCGCTAGGTATGTCATGTGTTTCCAAACATTTGACCTGCAATAAAGACAACGATTGTGGGGATTTTTCCGATGAAAGATACTGCAATAAGACATGGTCTCCTTGCGGGTCACGCACTTACCTAAACATTCCTAATGCTGACATTGCTGGTCATGGGTAGGTTAAGTAATATTGATTACATTGAAGTCTTTTTATTGTAGCGTTTCAGCACAATTTATTTTACTGTAGCTCGGTCTACTACGCCTACAGCTTTGGTGGCCGTAACTCAACGGTATTACCAAAATTGTAAAACGAAAAGTAACAGAAAATTACACAACCAAATAATTAAATAAATAACGAAATAGCGAAATATCGGCGAGCGTCTAAAAATGCAGATATTCAACAACATAGAAATAAAATAAAAGTTTACATTATTTAATCGTAACGTATGTTTTGTGCGTACGTTCGTGTGGCCAAATAGTTAACGCGCCCAATATAGATACCGACTTCCGTACAAAAAGGGTCCTAGTAACGAGCCCATAATGGGTTCGAAACTTGACTCGGTAAAAAACGTATTTTTTAGCAACCGTTTGTTCTGGGATTTTAACTGAAAACTTTTTTATGGATTTTAACTAAAAATTTAAATCTCTAAAACGTGCCATCTAAAAATGAGATCTGCCTTGTCGAATAGTTGGTTATTGTGCCGTTTTTTAGATATACCGAAGGATCAATATCAGTTGGGCAGTTGCTATCAGGTCATTATAGCTTGATTAGTTTCTGATCATAATTTCTTTATTTTATCTTCTTTGTTTAACGAACACCATTAATGTAGCTACGACATTATCAAAGAGAAAGAAAGAGGGAGTTTTCTCGACAATAACCGGTTTAACGGGAGATGTTACACTGTAAGGAGTGGTGACCATAATACATTGTTCCGTAAACCCTTCAATATTCAGTCCTACAACTTCCAGGTGGGATATATAGGTTTTTATGCGTGAACTAAGTTTTCTAAGTGGACCTTTATTTAAACATTTAAAGATAATAAGGATGGTTTATTAAAGTATATTTATTATTTTATTTACGCGTTGAAAACACGAATTTTTGATAACAAATTAGAAGAAAAAACGGCAAAGCGACTTTTTTATGAAAGTAAATTATCTAATCCAATTTTGCATTATGGGTAAACTTTGCCAAATATGTTAAAAATAACAATCTTATCCAGTTTGTTTAAAATTTCCCTTAATAATGTGTCCACGAATTACATATTTAAACCATATTAACTAATCTAAAGTTTAGACTCAACTAAAAATTAAAAAAAAGTTAATTTTTTTTCTTTTGAGTATCCATTAAACTACTCACTTATTTCAGATTCAGATTCAAGATTTTTATTTTGGTCAGCATGATAATTTTTATAATAGTAACAATCACCATTTTTATAATATAAATAAAGAAAAAAAAACACAGTGTCACAATAACATTATAGAAAAGAAAACATAGTTTATGCTGGCCAGGGTGACAGTGAAAAGACTGCTAAGTCATCGAGTCACTGCCACCCTCTTTTATTTTGAATTATATATTTGCAATAAAAATTAAACACAGTGGCAGTACCATTGAGGAAAAAAATAATAATAAAGTAAATAAATATAAAAAAAAAAAAAAATCAATTTATTTCTACATCGGTATCGTAATTAGAAGTATATATAGGCTACTATATAACAGGACTATTAATTTTCAAACCATACACCTTAAGTAAATTTATGTATGCCTGTCCATATAATCTATATACCATGTAAATATAAATTAATCATGTTATTTTTAATGTTTTTTTTAAAGACAGAAAAACGAACTCATTTTTAATTCCATTGGTATGGTTGCCCAATAAATCGGACCGCAATACCTCAGGGATTGCTTTCCAAGTTTCATATGAAACGATGGTAGAAAAAAATTTTGGTTGGAAGCCAGTCTTGTATCATGATTATGCACATTAGATACAGGGTTAAAAAATGATTGCAATGTAACAGGTAAATTTTGTCTGGTTGCTTTAAACATTATTTTAGCAATCTCCATCCTATACACATCATCAATTTTCAAAATTTTGTATTTAAAAAACAATGGATCTGTATGCGCCCTATATTCACTGTATGTCATATTCCTAAGTATTCGTTTATGGATTGCATTTAATGGCTTAAGGGTAGTCTTAGTCGCACCACCCCAGCTTGTTATAGCATATTGAATATGGGAATATACAATACTATAATATACTTGACGAAGTATTTTGATGTTAACATAATCCCTTAATTTTAATAAAATGTAAGATGATGCTGCAAGTTTTGTACATAAATGACTGATGTGAGATTTCCAAGAGAAATCATCATCAATTAGAATTCCAAGATATTTGATACATGATCTTTGCTCAATAGTAGTATTATTCATTTTGAGAACAAAATGGGAGCTGACCAGTTTACACTGGGTGGGCATGATGAGTAAATATTTGGTTTTATCGTAATTTATAGAAAGTTTATTTTTAGACATCCATTCATCAATTTTTGCAAGTTCTTCCTGAACTTGATTTTGTAATATATCTATATTATCAGCAGATAAGGTTAAGTTAGTATCATCAGCAAATAGCCTGGTACGAAAATTGGAAACCTGTGGTAAATCATTTACATATAATGAAAATAGTAGCGGACCTAGAGTGGAGCCCTGGGGTACACCACAAGTTACTTTCCTTACATCAGACTTTACATTTTGGATTAATGTATATTGCTTACGACTTGTAAGATAGCTCTTAATTAATTCTAATGGTTTACCACGAATTCCATTGCAGGCTAATTTGTGAAGCAAGATATTATGATCCACTGTATCAAACGCTTTAGCAAGGTCTAAAAATATACTGCAAGTTACTTTACCATTACTGCGATTATGTATGAGGTCGTCACATATGTCAGAAAGTGCAAGTGATGTGGAGTAGTCGTGTCTGAATCCATATTGATGGGGAGTATATACATTATTTTTGACTAAAAATGAATCAAACTGGTCATAAATGTATTTTTCAAAGATTTTACTAAATATTGATAAAAGGGAAATGGGCCTGTAGTTTTTACAAAGTTCATGTGAACCAGATTTATGAATTGGTACTACATATGCAGTTTTAAGTATATCAGGATAACAGCCAATATTTATGCATTCATTAATCAGTTTGGTTAAAACTGGTGCTATAATCCACTTACAAAGTTTAATAATTTTAATTGGAACATCTGCCGGACAGGTAGATTTGTTTATATTCAAGACATTTATATATGAAATAACCTCTCCCTCCAGTTATATCTTGCAAATAGCAGGACTTAACTGAACTGCTTGGCAGGCGATGGAAGTGGTCTTTACATTTTGGAATTTTTGCAGACATTTTTTCCCCTATCTCTGAAAAATACTTATTAAATACATTGCAGATCATGTTTGGATTTGTAATTATCTCATTTTCATCCGTACATATTTTTGAAATTCCCAATTTTTGTTTTCTTTTTTTCCCTATTATCTCATTGGATGGTTTGCCACATATTAGACACATTATGTTGATTTTGTTCGACTACACATGCATAATAATTTAACTTTGCTTGTTTGATTACTCGTGTTAGCTTGTTTCTGTATTTTTTATATATCCTGTGTCTCTCAGGAGTTCGCAATTTTATAAATTGTTTGAGTAAGCGTTTTTTTGTTTTAGTGGACTTTACTATTCCTGTTGTCATCCAAGGTTTTAATTTAATTTTACTTTCTTTTCGACTTAGAGTTCTAAGTGGAGCATGATAGTCATATGTACTGCTCAGCTCATGAATAAATTCAGAAAACTTTGCATGAATTGTGCTTAAGTTACCATTCAAAGCATTATTTGACAGTAAGTTATTTTGGAGATCAGTTAAAAAAGTATCTATATTAAAATGTTTCATGTCCCTCTTTTGCATTTTAGATACTACCTTAAGTGGCTTAACAGATTTAATATCAACATATACTGGGAAATGATCAGAAATGTCAGTAATAATTACATTAGTTTCTATATTATTTATAACATTGTTAGTATAACAATGGTCAATTAATGAGCATGATGAGGCTGTTATCCTGGTAGGTTTATCAATAATGGACATACAACCTAATGCATACAGTGAATCAAAATATCTTTTTATTCGGGAGATTTCCGAATACTTCATTACATTAATATTTATATCACCTAGAATATAATATGTTTCTTTTTTAGAGTTTAGAGTTGCAATTGTCTCACACAGTCTCTTTTCATATTCATTAAAATCATAAATAGGATGCCTATATATTACACCAACTATACATGACCTTTTGGAACATAATTGTATCCGAACCCATATGTTTTCACAATGGTCAACTCCCATTTCATATTCCTCAATCTGATTAAATGATAACGATTCAAGGACATATAATCCTACACCGCCAGCAAAAGTTGAGGAATCATTATGAATAAATCTATAACCTCCAATGTCTACATTGCAGCCAGGGGATCTTTTTTCGTTTAATTTAGTTTCAGAGATTGCAATTAGACTGGGGAGTGTTGAAAATTCCTTTAGCATTTGTTCAATGCAATCTTTATTTTTTATTAAACTGCGAGCATTTATATGCAGAATAGACAGATTAGTATTACTAGTTGCAGCATCATCCTCAGACATTTTATCAAGATATTTGTATCTACATGTCGAATTATTGTTACTACTACTATATATTTTTATGTTTTCAACATAATCTAAGCTTTTATCATGAAAATGTAGTTCATGGAGCTCTTTTTCTACTAATGTTTGGAATGGAAAAATACTATTGATAC
>CH002954.1:200204-211953 GCA_000149265.1 Ciona savignyi
ACATCTCTTTTTTTAATTAAACCGTAAATTTAAAACAACAATTCATGTGTTATTGGTTAAAGACTAAATCAGTTTTTTTTACTTTAAAAGCGTTATATTAAACATTCCTATATTAATTTAATGTAATTTGCTTAAGATTTAAAGTAACTAATTTTAACACTTGCGACACCTGCGTAACTAATTTTAAAACCGTATCCCCAATCGTAAATATTTTAAATAAACACTAATCTTTACAATAAATGTTTTGAAATACGGGATCTATTTATGCAACCGCATCAGCCTGGACTCCGGGCTTTAACCCTTTGACGACGACGGAACTTTTGCAGTTTTTGGCACTTTTAAGTAAGGTTGCTTTAACCTTGTTTGCTGCGAATACTGTTGGACTTAGGGAAAAACAATCTATTACAAAGTTGTCCAGTAGATAATTTTCTACAAATTTGTATTTTTATTTTTTTGATGACGTTGCAGTATTTGCAATGACGTCATAATTAGTAATTCAAGATTCAAGATTCAAGATTTTATTTTTGGTCAGCATGATAATTTTTATAATAGTAACAATCACCATTTTTTATAATAAATAAATAAATAAAGAAAAAAACACAGTGTCACAATAACATTATAGAAAAGAAAACATAATTGATGCTGGCCAGGGTGACAGTGAAAAGACTGCTGAGTCATCGAGTCACTGCCACCCTCTTTTATTTTGAATTATATATTTGCAATAAAAATTAAACACAGTGGCAGTACTTTTGAGGAAAAAAAATAATAAAGCATATAAATATGAAAAACAAAAAAAATCAATTTATTTCTACATCGGTATCGTAATTAGAAGTATATATAGGCTACTACATAACAGGACTATTAATTTTTGAAACCAGACACCTTAAGTAAATTTATGTATGCCTGTCCATATGATCTATATACCATGTAAATAACAATTAATCATGTTATTTTTAATGTTTTTTTTAAAGACAGAAAACGAACTCATTTTTAATTCCATTGGTATGGTTGCCCAATAAATCGGACCGCAATACCTCAGGGATTGCTTTCCAAGTTTCATATGAAACGATGGTAGAAAAAAATTTTGGTTGGAAGCCAGTCTTGTATCATGATTATGCACATTAGATACAGGGTTAAAAAATGATTGCAATGTAACAGGTAAATTTTGTCTGGTTGCTTTAAACATTATTTTAGCAATCTCCATCCTATACACATCATCAATTTTCAAAATTTTGTATTTAAAAAACAATGGATCTGTATGCGCCCTATATTCACTGTATGTCATATTCCTAAGTATCCGTTTATGGATTGCATTTAATGGCTTAAGGGTAGTCTTAGTCGCACCACCCCAGCTTGTTATAGCATATTGAATATGGGAATATACAATACTATAATATACTTGACGAAGTATTTTGATGTTAACATAATCCCTTAATTTTATTAAAATGTAAGATGATGCTGCAAGTTTTGTACATAAATGACTGATGTGAGATTTCCAAGAGAAATCATCATCAATTAGAATTCCAAGATATTTGATACATGATCTTTGCTCAATAGTAGTATTATTCATTTTGAGAACAAAATGGGAGCTGACCAGTTTACACTGGGTGGGCATGATGAGTAAATATTTGGTTTTATCGTAATTTATAGAAAGTTTATTTTTAGACATCCATTCATCAATTTTTGCAAGTTCTTCCTGAACTTGATTTTGTAATATATCTATATTATCAGCAGATAAGGTTAAGTTAGTATCATCAGCAAATAGCCTGGTACGAAAATTGGAAACCTGTGGTAAATCATTTACATATAATGAAAATAGTAGCGGACCTAGAGTGGAGCCCTGGGGTACACCACAAGTTACTTTCCTTACATCAGACTTTACATTTTGGATTAATGTATATTGCTTACGACTTGTAAGATAGCTCTTAATTAATTCTAATGGTTTACCACGAATTCCATTGCAGGCTAATTTGTGAAGCAAGATATTATGATCCACTGTATCAAACGCTTTAGCAAGGTCTAAAAATATACTGCAAGTTACTTTACCATTACTGCGATTATGTATGAGGTCGTCACATATGTCAGAAAGTGCAAGTGATGTGGAGTAGTCGTGTCTGAATCCATATTGATGGGGAGTATATACATTATTTTTGACTAAAAATGAATCAAACTGGTCATAAATGTATTTTTCAAAGATTTTACTAAATATTGATAAAAGGGAAATGGGCCTGTAGTTTTTACAAAGTTCATGTGAACCAGATTTATGAATTGGTACTACATATGCAGTTTTAAGTATATCAGGATAACAGCCAATATTTATGCATTCATTAATCAGTTTGGTTAAAACTGGTGCTATAATCCACTTACAAAGTTTAATAATTTTAATTGGAACATCTGCCGGACAGGTAGATTTGTTTATATTCAAGACATTTATATATGAAATAACCTCTCCCTCAGTTATATCTTGCAAATAGCAGGACTTAACTGAACTGCTTGGCAGGCGATGGAAGTGGTCTTTACATTTTGGAATTTTTGCAGACATTTTTTCCCCTATCTCTGAAAAATACTTATTAAATACATTGCAGATCATGTTTGGATTTGTAATTATCTCATTTTCATCCGTACATATTTTTGAAATTCCCAATTTTTGTTTTCTTTTTTTCCCTATTATCTCATTGATGGTTTGCCACATATTAGACACATTATGTTGATTTTGTTCGACTACACATGCAATAATAATTTAACTTTGCTTGTTTGATTACTCGTGTTAGCTTGTTTCTGTATTTTTTATATATCCTGTGTCTCTCAGGAGTTCGCAATTTTATAAATTGTTTGAGTAAGCGTTTTTTTGTTTTAGTGGACTTTACTATTCCCTGTTGTCATCCAAGGTCTTTAATTTAATTTTACTTTCTTTTCGACTTAGAGTTCTAAGTGGAGCATGATAGTCATATGTACTGCTCAGCTCATGAATAAATTCAGAAAACTTTGCATGAATTGTGCTTAAGTTACCATTCAAAGCATTATTTGACAGTAAGTTATTTTGGAGATCAGTTAAAAAAGTATCTATATTAAAATGTTTCATGTCCCTCTTTTGCATTTTAGATACTACCTTAAGTGGCTTAACAGATTTAATATCAACATATACTGGGAAAATGATCAGAAATGTCAGTAATAATTACATTAGTTTCTATATTATTTATAACATTGTTAGTATAACAATGGTCAATTAATGAGCATGATGAGGCTGTTATCCTGGTAGGTTTATCAATAATGGACATACAACCTAATGCATACAGTGAATCAAAATATCTTTTTATTCGGGAGATTTCCGAATACTTCATTACATTAATATTTATATCACCTAGAATATAATATGTTTCTTTTTTAGAGTTTAGAGTTGCAATTGTCTCACACAGTCTCTTTTCATATTCATTAAAATCATAAATAGGATGCCTATATATTACACCAACTATCACATGACCTTTTGGAACATAATTGTATCCGAACCCATATGTTTTCACAATGGTCAACTCCCATTTCATATTCCTCAATCTGATTAAATGATAACGATTCAAGGACATATAATCCTACACCGCCAGCAAAAGTTGAGGAATCATTATGAATAAATCTATAACCTCCAATGTCTACATTGCAGCCAGGGGATCTTTTTTCGTTTAATTTAGTTTCAGAGATTGCAATTAGACTGGGGAGTGTTGAAAATTCCTTTAGCATTTGTTCAATGCAATCTTTATTTTTTATTAAACTGCGAGCATTTATATGCAGAATAGACAGATTAGTATTACTAGTTGCAGCATCATCCTCAGACATTTTATCAAGATATTTGTATCTACATGTCGAATTATTGTTACTACTACTATATATTTTTATGTTTTCAACATAATCTAAGCTTTTATCATGAAAATGTAGTTCATGGAGCTCTTTTTCTACTAATGTTTGGAATGGAAAAATACTATTGATACAAGATTGGCAAAAGTAATGTTCATTAGAATAACCAAGTTCGTTAAATTGAGTCATAGTAAGTTTAGTGCATTTAAGATGAGCCCAGGACAAGCATACATCACACATAATACATTGTTGTCTATTCGTACATGATTTTTGGCAAAAGGTACAGGGATATTTTCCCGTCATTATATATAAATTAATTTAGTCTACTTTATTGGTTACTACATATATAAAAGGTTATTATATTTATTCAGAATTATTGATTTCGAACAAGTCTCTATCATTCAACAGTTTCCAATCAATTTCTATATCTAGACGAAACAAATCATCAGGACTTCTAATAATGTGCAATTGATCTTTATATTTTACAATAATGTTACCATTTTTTGTGTGAAGTGCTCCATAATCGTTGTCTCCATGCGTTTGCTTCTTGATGTAGTAGAGAAGTTTGGCTCTTAATGGAGTAAGGTCTTCATTGATGAATGTTCTTTCCCGTCCTTTAATATTCTTCAGATTCCGTCGCTTCATGATGATTGCCTGTCGCTGCTGGTAAGAAATAAAACGAACTATAACTGGTCGTGGTTTGGCTCCTTCTTCTGTTCTCCTTCTTCCTAGACGATGGACCCGTTGCAGATCACAACGTTGTAGAGGCACATCAAGTTGTTGTGCAATTTTTGTTATGACTTCTGCTCCATCATCATAGTTTTGGGAAGATTCTGGTACACCATAGATTCTCAGATTTTCCCTTCTTCCGTATTGTTCCAATGCATCCATTTTGTAGTAAAACTTATTAAGTATAGCTTTCAGTTTTGTGTTTTCTGCATTGGCTTTTTCTAACTCTTTTCTCATAGAAACGAGCTCATCAAGAATTTTATCAAGCTTTTCGTTTGTTGCTGTAGTTGTAGTTGTTACTGATGCGTCTTTTCTTGGCATGTTCAGTTATTTTTTTTTTCCTAGCACTTATAATAAAGATTTTTTTCTAGTGTCTAGGATCGCCTTATTCAAATAGAATGGATTTGGTTGCAACTCTAGGGGAATTCCCCAAAACGGTTTATTTATCTATTTTTCTTTAATCCTTAGGTAAGCGCATCGACATCATTCCACGTGAAAAGCTATCAAAGTGCAAAGTCCTTTTTCCAAGATGAGAGAAGCAGCTTTAAAAAGTCACATAACGTTGGTGCATCATATCTAGGTGGGTCTAGATGGATCGATGTTCTTTGTGTCTTGACTGCCTGACTGGTGAAAGATAACATTAAAAGATTTATCCACGATATTTAATATCCCTTTTACAGGCTCCAGTTGAAAAGGCTATTGCAGTGTTTTGTGTATGATTATAATACGTTTCTTTAATTGTGATAGAGCCCATTAATCCACTGTATTCAGGCAATATCGACTAAGTGTCTTGACCAAAGACATAGCTGACTCGCTAGCTGCTAGTTTTGAGCCTGCAACCCTTCTGCTGAAAGGCAATGCACTAACCCACCCAGTTTACTGTGGCGAGCATAAAATATTTTACTATATATTTTAATATATTATTGTGACACTATTTGTGTTTTTCTTTATTTGAAATTGTGATTGTTACTATTGAAACAATATCCTGCTGACCGAATAAAATCTTGAATCTTTCAAAAACAAATGGCAGCTATATTGTTGGAAGATTCGACTAAAAATTCGCTTATGTTTCACAGACAGTGTTTTCAGTCTGAGCCTTAAAACAGCTGGGTCAAGCAACAGCAAACTGACAAAAATTGTGCAATGGGCTACAGACGCTGACACAAAAATATTTAGAGTCTACAGTGATATTGAGCTTGGCCATTTCATCATGTAAGTTATATTTTAATGCATTATTCTGTCCCACGTCTGTTAGGTAAGTTTAAATGGAAAGAGCATTAAAACTCAGCAGGTAGGCTACTCCAATGATTTTTGATTGAAACCAAATGCTAACTAAGCAGTGGTGTTCCTAGGAAAGGCCTTTAATAGCCATTGCCTGAGACCAGTGGATTAAAGGGTTGTACTAAAACAGAAGGATATATCAATCATAAATAAAACACTTTTGAAGCTTTTACAGTGTGATGGTGGGAAATAGGTAATTGTAGTGTTTAACACACAACAATTATTACATGCTTTACTATAAGTGTGTTGAGATGGAAAGACGAGATAGGTCTCTCGGGCTAATATAGTCGGAATCACAGATAGATCTTAATATTACTACAGCAATCTGACGATTATGATAAACCCCATTGATTCTTCCATGCTAATAATAAATATTCTATTAAAATAACATTTAAAATAATATTTCATTGTAGGAACCAGCCACGCAATTTTATTTTTTCGCACCAATTCCAACTTCTAATGAAGAATCTACCAAAAACATACGATTATGGCAAATATGAGGCCGTCATCAGGAATTTCGGCACTCATTACTATAGCAGTGGTTCTTTGGGAGGTCGATATGAATATATTTATCGCTACTCTAAATCGGCTCTTCGGCAATCAGGTAATGATTTGCTTGCTACATGTGGAAAAGGATTCCTAAAGTTTAAGGTTGAAACCACTTTTAGTATAGTTTATTCATTTTTGCCCCAGTATTTAAAAATGGCAAACGAATTAAATATTTTAAATTATTAAAATTTTCTCCGACTCTTTTTCATGTTTAAAATTGTAAACAGATTGTAAAACTTACAATATAGTGGTTTGTGTAAAATTGATGTACTCTTTGCGACTTCAAATCCACGACACCAAGTTTAGAAAGCGTTGAATTCATTGTGCAAGCCTTTGCGGGGTAGCGATCCCCAGTTTAAGAAGCGAGGATGTAAAGTACAGAGAAACCCCCCAAAATTAAGCGAAAATTGGATTTTTACTCCCATGAGTATTCCCATTCATGGGGATAAACATGAATATCTTGTTATTCAAAGGATTTATGCCATGCAAATATAACCCTATGGAAATAATTTTTGATTTAAATGCAGTGAAATCTATAGGGAATCAGTAATTTTATTTGTAAATATATCGAACCATGGTTATCTGAACTGGGATTTGCATAGGACGTCTGCGCACGACTGTAGAGCAGGATATATGTAAATGTGCCTGAACTATCATATTAATAAATAACTTTTTCAAAATTAATACTCCCTACTTCAAAGCACTTAAAGAATTTCCTGTTTTTAGCCAACTAATTTTAATATTTCAATTAACTAATTTGCATAATTAACTACTTTGAATCTTTCAATTAACTAATTTGCATAATTAACTCCTTTGAATCTTTCAATTAACTAATTTGCATAATTAACTCCTTTGAATCTTTCAATTAACTAATTTGCATAATTAACTCCTTTGAATTTTTCAATTAACTAATTTGCATAATTAACTCCTTTGAATCTTTCAATTAACTAATTTGCATAATTAACTCCTTTGAATCTTTCAATTAACTAATTTGCATAATTAACTCCTTTGAATCTTTCAATTAACTAATTTGCATAATTAACTCCTTTGAATCTTTCAATTAACTAATTTGCATAATTAACTCCTTTGAATCTTTCAATTAACTAATTTGCATAATTAACTCCTTTGAATCTTTCAATTAACTAATTTGCATAATTAACTCCTTTGAATCTTTCAATAACTAATTTGCATAATTAACTCCTTTGAATCTTTCAATAACTAATTTGCATAATTAACTCCTTTGAATCTTTCAATTAACTAATTTGCATAATTAACTCCTTTGAATCTTTCAATTAACTAATTTGCATAATTAACTACTTTGAATCTTTCAATTAACTAATTTGCATAATTAACTACTTTAAATCTTTCAATAACTAATTTGCATAATTAACTAATTTGCATATAGGACTCACGGAATCCCAACAGCAGAGTTGCCTCAGTAGCGAAGCTTCCATAGCATTCCTGGGCATAGGGTTAGGAGGTGGAAGCAGTAGATGCTCCTCCAACTCTTTATCACGCAAACACGCAGGTGGAAACGGTTTGTTTTATGATTTTGAAATAAACTTTATTTTTTAGTTTTATTTATTTATATGTCAGATTTGGCACCGACTATACAGAAAGTTAATAACTATTGGATGTTATGTGTGTTTTAACAACTGTCATTTTGCCGTTTTTTCCCGTTCCCATATTTTTTTAAAGGTCCTGCTTTCTGTTTTTATCATAGAAATAATAAACTAAACTGACTTTGATGAAAAACTGGGAAAAGAAACTTTCCAAAGTATCTCTTTAAGTTCAAAAATATCTAACCCTTACAAAAAGGCTTTACATTTAGAATTTCGAATACTAACTATTCTTATCAAATTGCTTTCTTATCAAAAGAATCCTTAGGATAGAATATTTATGTTTATTCCTGTGAGTGGGAAAACCAAGGAAGTTAACACACGGGCAATCATCAGATCACCTCGCGCGCATTGTCGGGTTACCGGAGCTATTTCAATGTGTTGTGTATGATATACACGTTCGTTCAATTTAGTAGAACCCATAGCGACCAGTTTCGCACATGCAACGATTGAAAGGCGACGCACTAAACCACCAGACTAACCAGCTGGACTTAGAGATTCAAATCTCAATTCTATATTGTGCATCCCCAACCAAACCCTTACAGGAAGCTTCACGAATGCGGCAACTGAAGTCGTGTCAAATGTGCGAGGGGGTACCTCTGGCACAGCTGCCTCGTTGAGCTTCAACTTGAAATCGAAAAAGAACTTTGAAGCGTGGGTCAATTCATTGAAACAAAACCCTGCCGTTGTTCGATATACGGTAAGAATCAAATAACAGCAATATTCACTTACCAGATCACACACACATAGGTTTATTACACAAGCAATCATTGGACTACCTCCTACCCAATGTTTAGGTTACCAGAGCCATTAAAGTTAGTTGTATACGTTTTTTCACTTTAAGTATAACTGGTCATCTACTAGTTCAGGGGCGGGCAACTTCTTTAGTCAGCTTGCCAGATGTGGGAAAATGAAGTTCTTGGTGGGCCGGATTATTACATGCATAGTATTCAATATCTAAATTATAGGTTATGGTATGGTTAGATAGTCTGGTCAAATCATTTCATGGGCCATATGTTGCCCATGCAATGAAATCACTTCACACATATCAAATTTGAAATAGCTATACATACATATAACCAAGAAATACTGTTGTCACTTTTCTGTACATCAGTGGTTCTTAAACTTTTTCAGTCGCGCCCCCCTTGAGATTTGTGATTCATGCTCACGCCTCACCTATACTCAAAAATCAAATTTACGAAAAATAGAACAATAATTTATTTGCCATTACCCTGCTTAGTGTGAAGGATGCAACTGTTTTTGGGCAATTAGTCGTTTAATTCGAGGCTTTGTTGAAGACAACGAACATCGAAGATCTGCTTCGCATTCCAGTTTATTACGACATTTTGTCTTTTTACTTACTGTTGTGACCTATGGTACGCTTAATATGTACTCAGTGTAGGTTTTATTCAACTACGAATCTACAAAATAATATACACGTTAATTTACACAAACTGACAATGCACACAACGCTATACACTGAATGTGCACACAACGCTATACACGCCACAATGCAGTAGTTGGTAACAGGCTCTAAGCAGGGCCAATCAACGTGGAGCAAAGCTCGGGAAGCAATCATGCTTAGGGCGAGCGCAATACGCGTTTATCACATTCACCCCACCAAATAAATTCATATATAACTTATACATAATCGCCATAGCGATCGGGTGGTCTCCTGTCTCTGGTAGACCTGCGAAGTGTTTCAGTGTTTTGATTTGCGGGTGAATCTGCTTCGTTCGCTTGAGTATTCGCACTTTCGGGGGGTGGGTTCTGGGGAGGTATGTCTTGTGTGGATGGAGTTGATGCGATTTCGGTGGCCTCTAAGGTTCCATCGGGAGGTTCTGATGGCGCTGGACAAGGAGCGAGGTCTTTAGTTGAAACCGTCGATTCTCGACCATCAGGGAACCGAATGTGTGCGAAGCTTGGGTTTACTTCAAGAAGATCTACCTCATCGCATAAGGGATCTCCTTTATTACGGACAAATCGCCGAAGCAGGACCGGTCCAGGATTAACCAGCCAGCTGGGCAAGGCTTTGCCCAACATAGACCTTCTTGGAAAGTTAAGAAACCTTTCATGGGGAGTCACATTCGTGGATGTGCATAGTAGGGATCTGATAGAGTGCAAAGCATCAGGAAGTACTTCTTCCCATGCCTCTTCTGGGAGTTGGCTGCTACTGAGCATTAGTTTAACCGTCCGCCATATCGTTTGATTAAAACGTTCACACTGGGAATTTCCAGTGGGGTGATATGGTGTCGTGCGGCTGGTCGCGACACCACGTGATGTTAGGTATTCCTTAAGCTCTTTCGACATAAAAGTTTAGTTTAGTTTAGTTTATTTTTTCGCTCCTTCATTACAGTAAGGAAGAATAAAACAATTATTTTACATTGAGGAGACAGGATAAAACGGCAAAACTACAGTAGTTAAAACACGTCAGTGGATAAACACATTACAAATTAAGGAAAAAAATCGACGTGGCCGTTAAACCTTACATTAATACAAATAAGTTTCAACGAAACAAATTAAATCAAAATTAACTAATTAAATTTGGTGTTATTTAATACTTGAGTAAAAGTGTGCAAGCGCGACCCAGTACTGAGGGGGGAGTCGGCTTTGGGATTAAGTGGAAAAAGAAAAACCCCCTAAAATGAAATTCCACCAGTGGTTAAAAAACCGTTTCAAAACACACTTTCAGACATTAAATTATTTTTGGTGCAAAAAACAGTTATTGCACTATGTTTAATAAATGAAGCACTTTAAGTGCAGAACATTACTGCACTAGAATATATAAATAAACTAATTTATGATAGTAATATGTATACAATATACATAAATATTTAAAATAAGAATGCAAAAATAAGAAAAAAGACAAACAGCAGCAAGCTTCCGCTTTTTGTGTGTAATTAATGAAAAGTAAGTCCGAAACAGTTTAATGTGAAGTCTCCACAGTAATTGGGTTCCACTTCCAAATCTCAACTTTATTGGGGCATCATCGGAGAAAAGGATCGCAGCCGCCGGCGAAGAGCAGGTAAATGAGCCGGGGAAGGTGGAAGAGCAATCGTTTCCGCCGATGTAATTTCTTTGCAACTGGAAAAAGAATTTCTGGGCAGTATGGGTCTTATAGACTGCTAATAGAAATTATAAGAAAAGAAAGACAGTGCATAATAAGAGTGAATAGAACAAAGTGCTGGTGAAGTACTAATAGGATGTGGCATGCAGTAAGGTAATAAATAGGGGGAATACCATTAGGGCCGGCAATAAACTATAAAGAAAAACAGCACTGCAAGATACAAATTGCCATCGGCATGCCATTAACAGTAAAAACCCTAGTGACTAAAATGGTGATATGTTAAAAATAAAACAGCATGCTGTTAATAGCAGTAAAACATTGGGCCAATAAAGTGATGGTGAAATAGTAAAATTGTGAACAAAGCAATTTAATCTCAATAATAAAAACAAATAAAAAAACACAACAAAAGTCACAGCTTTGTGAGAGGAGCGTGCAGTGGGAGGATAGGGGAATAAATAAAGGAAAGTAATTATAAAGAAAAGGTAATAAATGTAAATGTAATATGAGGTAAATAAATATTATAGTTAAAGTGACTGGCAATAAAACTGAATTATAGGGAAGTATTTAGGTGAGAAAAGTGGTTATAGTAAACTCATGGAAGGGGATGAGGATCATTCAAGAGGTGTTGTTTAACAGCTTTAATAAATTTATGATGAAT
>CH002954.1:214039-225766 GCA_000149265.1 Ciona savignyi
GTCAGAAATTGATGTTGCTGCATTATTTTAACAGTGTTTTCCCGTTTGCCAAGGTTGAAAATCATTCGAATATACCTATTGCAAACACGTTGTAATTTGGCTAGGATTTGGTTGTTACCAAAACACCAGGAGGAGATGCAATATTGAATGTGACTAAGAATTAGCGAGTGATATAGTGATAAAAGTGAAGAACGGTCGATGAGTGGTCGGATTTTACGTACCATTATAAGATTTGTATTTATTTTTTTGGCCAAATTAAGCATATGTGGCTTCCATGATAGTCTGTTATCAATGGTTAAACCCAGAAATTTAAATGAATTGACTTGTTCAATTTGATAATTGTTAATGACAATGGAGGATGGTAAAAGTTCAGGTTTGGTGGAGCTAGAAAAGTACATAAATTTAGTTTTGTCAATATTAAGAACCAATTTGTTGGTCGAAAGCCAGGTAGATACTCTTTCCAAATCATTATTTGCATTTTGACATATGACTGATTGGTTTGTACCGGAGGTGAAAATGCTGGTGTCGTCTGCAAACATAATAGTTTCACTGTGCTTAAGGCAATTTGGCAGGTCATTTATATAAATAAGAAATAAAAGTGGACCAAGTATTGACCCTTGTGGGACACCTAGAGTCAGAAGCGCCGAACTTTCTAAAATCTAGAGTGTGAACGTAAAATACTCTTACGTATGACGTCACATTAAAGACGAACCATTAAGGCGGATGCACACATACCCGTCTGCGGCTGCCGCAGAGAGCTTACGGCGCGGCTCTGCCGCGTGTCAGTGCACACATCGCCGCAACGGGGTTTTTGAGCGGCTTGTGCGCCAATAAGCGGTCAATTTTCTCGGTCCTGCGGCGCTTGCGGCCGAGTAGAAAAAATTCTACTTTGCCGCAGAAGCCGCACAGCTACAAATCTGGTTAAAAGCAAAAAAATGCATTTTTTTAATATTGCAGCATAGTTTGGTTAAGAATTTAGGCTGGGATAGATGTATTGTTGTTTTGCTTTGTGGATTAGGTCCAAGACTCATATTTAACCAACTTTATTTAAAATTGTAGGATTTGTAGCCTAAATATGGACGAGGTAATAAAGTTAAAAAACGTTGAGGAAACCAATAAAGTAATTAAAGCATACATTATAAAACTGAGTGTGATCCTGGAAGGTAAGATATTAGGCTATTTAATTTTAATTATTGTATTGTTTCACTTCCAAGTGAAGTAAGATTACACAAAAAGCAGTGCCGGTATAATAGAATATTATTTAACTTCAAAATTTAGGAGGCACCGATAATACCCTGGAGTTGACTAGTCATACTGGAGGCACCAAACTAGATAACTTATTTTTTTTTTGTGCCTTCCTGTTTTGCTGTAGTATCTTGCCAGTTTTTTGTAAATTGTTGGATTTTCAGTTAATGCCATATTTGTTTTGGTATATATATATATATATATGCCATTCACTCTCGTTATTACCGTTACTTAAAAACTTTCTTGTTAAACTTTCAAATATATTAATTGATCAGTGCACAATGATATTGGTACCCTGTTTAGTTTTTTTGCAATGTTGTGGATTAGGCCTACACTGCAAAAACTACAAATTATTAAGTCATGCACTCCCGAGACCTTGTTGAAATGGCTTCTCGAACTGGTCATTCACTCTCACTATATATTAAATATATATATTTGTATGGATGTGTATACCAATACAACACAGTATTTTGATAGTTAATTTCTATTGTTTTTTTTCTAGACAGGTATGGGTACACGAGATGTTGACAGAGAGAGATTTAAGATCTGAGTTTGTCTTTTTGTGAAATTACAGAAGATTTGTCAGATGTGTTGGACACTCTGGAAAATTAATGCTAGTAACCCATACCGGCACTGTATTAGTACCAAGCTGGAAAAGACAGAAAAGAAGAAACTACATATGATTGAATCATTCATACAAGTTATATCTTCATGAACATTGGTAGAGGGGCATGAAGTAATGGTTAGCGGTTTGTGTTATAGGATAGTGGTCGGTTTGGTATTTCCACTCTTTTTAGAATATTTCAAATTTTTAATTGATTATTATAAAAAAAAAAATTGAGAAAGTTTTATTTCCATATGTAGTTAAGTTAACAGTGTTGTTGGTTGTGGTCAATGTTTTTGTGCAGTGTAAGTAAAAAAATTTCTTTCACATACAGAGATTGCAAAAAAGCACCCTGGCTGTAATGCACACAGAATCAAATTTACACTGGCTTGAACACTACGGTCAATTTGGAACTACAACTTCATACTCATCCACATGATAGTGATATTTATTTTAATTGTATATATTGTTCTTTTCTTACTGTTTCCATTTTGTTACATGTATGCCCTCTTTATTCAGTTGGTGTCTCCTGTCCAGGTCCACCAGGTGTGTGGTATTGAATAAAGTGGAGGACTTAGACAGCAGAGAAATATTGAATAAAGAGGACATGCATGTAACCATACTTTTCCTAATGTTTATATAATAATTTTGTTCCATGTGTTCTTTCAAATTTCTATCCCTTTGTCTACTATTGAATAAATTCTTCACTTGCCAGTAGTGATTTAATTGTTATTTTTTTTGTATTGACAATGACGAAGAGAAAAAAATTTGACTCTTCGGGTAATCAGATATGAACAGGTTAGCCCAGTTGGGCATTAAAACCACTCCACTTTGGGAAACATTTGCTGGTGTCATTTGCAGTCAAAAGTTTAGTCAATTCTCATTAATCTCTTCTCTTTTTAAGTATTTTGCAAAAAATAGTAATCCTAACCTAATACATTGAATGAAATGAACTTATCTTTTGACTAGAAAATCAGTTCTGGGAAGGTATATGCCTAATCATAAACTCTAAACCCTTGATTTGCAAAGAAAAGGCCATTTTAGTACAAATCTTTGCATGGCAATAGCGTCCTTGGAAACCGGGCGGTGTGAATGTGGTGTGCATAGGTGAGTCGCACAGCCGCACAAGATGACCGCAGCCGCGCCGCTTACTGCTCGGGGATTCCCCGCCCGCAGCCGCAAAAGTTGTCATGTGTGCATCCGCCTTTAGACTGCACCGGCGGGCGTTGCGCAAAGAGCGTGTTTAACCAACGTCATTAATGAAAGAAATGAAACGAATTATATGAAATATACTCTCATCTGGTCGTAGTTTTTAAGACAAGCGCAAATAAGTCGAACGTAAATACGATTTCACGCGTCACAGAACGCTAAACATTCTCTCGGATTCACATGTTGTGCAAGGCAGGGTTAAATACATCCTGAACAAAGAGTTAAGACTGGGCAAAAGGTGGGCAATGTAGAGTCTTCTCTATAAACTTTGCGCACGTGTAGTGGAAGAACATGGCGTATCCAACTCTGATGGATTTTCAACTGTGTTGGATAAAGTAAAACTTTCGCTCGAGTTAGAACTAACTATACGCTGGAAATAGACTTAGCCTACAAAATGCGCTAATACCTGGCTGCAATTTCAAAACATGCTTTTATTATATTGTGTAATAAAGAATCACTATTGTATTCTAATATTACATAAACTAACAGTCCTTGATTTTTTTCCGTTTACCGTGGACCCTGCATATTAACCAAAGTCCACGGCAAAAGGGAATGCCATGGTGGTGGTTCAGATCATTTGCTGCATATGGGTACTAATCTAAAAACTCCGGATTAAAAAAAAACTTTCAAAAAGTAAAAGAAATAAAGTTTCCAAGCACACAGCTGCAGTTTTATCAATTTTTTATCAAGTTACAACGTTTTAACACAAAACTCGAAACCCAAAATTTAAATACGCTAACAGCCAGTTGTCAATCAAATCTCCGAGAGACTACGTCGCTTTGATCGTTGCGCCACGATTTGCTGAGTTGACAAATCGGCAAATTTAATTAGATAAATATATGGAGCGCGTGTCCGGCATTCGCATGTATTTCTTCAATCGGTATTATTATATTTTGTTGTTTTGAACTGTAGCCCTATCATATTTCAAATAATTATCTAGTCCTTCCAGGTGACGGTGTCCACTACTCTAACATTGAAGTTGATTCAAGATTTGTATTTTTTGTAGCTATTGCAAAGTGTTCAATTTTAATGTAAAAGAAATATAGAGTTTACTTGGCTGTGTGCCTTAGTTTACAGACTACTAATGCGCAATTGGCTTGTGTCCAACGCACTTTAGCGGCGTCGCCCAAATTAGAATAAAATTATATACGGATTTAGACTTGGTAACAAAAACCTCACCAGCCGGATTTTGCGATTATGTAGTACTGATTATATTACGTTCATGCGTTTTTCTTACGGTGTTTTTTGCTTATAGTGCCTTACTTCCATATTTTCGTTGTGCAATGCGCTAACTAAAATTACGTTTTTACCGGAGCGCGCAACATTTTTCCAACAATTTTACTTTAAAAAAACAAACTTGGACGAATTTTTCTAGAGTGTGTTTACACAAAGCGAAAATTCTAGAGTGTGATTTCACACTCTGAACACCCTCACTCGGCGCCACTGCCTAGAGTTACCGAGTTCGTGTTTGAAGACAAAACACCATTAAAATTAACAATTTGACGACGGTTTGAAAGATAGCTGGTGAACCATCTTAAGGCAACACCACGAATTCCACAATGTGACAGTTTGTTTAGTAGGATTTTATGGTCAATGGTGTCAAAGGCTTTTGAAAGGTCTAAAAAAACTCCAAGAACCGATTTCTTTTTTTCCATTTGATCGGATAAAAGATTAACCAATACATTGCTTGCATAACTAGTAGAATGACCTTTTCTAAATCCAAATTGGTGGTTGTGAAAAAAGTTGTTTTGTTTTAAAAAAGAATGGGTTCTGTTATACATCAATTTTTCTAGTATTTTAGAAAAGGATGGAAGTAAACTAATTGGCCTGTAATTATTGACTGATGAATGCTTTCCTTTTTTATATATTGGAATGACTTCAGCAGATTTAAAAGCATTTACAAATTTTCCAGATTGAAGTGATAGGTTGAAAATGTGGGCTAAGGCTTGCAGAATGTTATTTGGAGTTGATTTTACAAGTTTTGAGGGAATATTGTCCACACCGCTGCTAGATTTGGACTTCATATCGTGAATTATTGCTTGGATTTCCAATGGGCTTGTGGGGAATATGTAGATGGAGGAGGAAGATTGGGGGCCCAAGTAGTCTGATGGAAGTGATGTGGAATGTGGGATGTGTCTTACCAACTCGGATGCAACATTAGAGAAATGATCATTAAACTGATTTGCTATTGTAACTGGGTCATTTGTCATTCTTCCATTTATTTCAAAGTATTTTGAGGTTTGTTGACTTAGTCTGCCTAGCAGAGAGTTAATGGACCGCCATGTAGCTTTCATATTTTTTCTATTGGATTCAAAAAGTTTCCTGTAATGATTTTTTTTCGGCACCACGTATTTCACGGTTGTAAATATTTCTGGCAGTAACGAATTCATCTTTACATTGCATTGTTTTTTTTCGTATAAACTTTTTATAAAGTTTCTGTTTTGTCTTATTCAGCTGAGCAATTTTTATAGTGTGACCATTGATTTTGTGCTTTTTTACTTTTTAAATGTATAATTGGAAAACAGTTTTCAAATTCAACATTATATTGGTCAATTAGTTTAGAATAGGCCGTATTCTGGGTCAGATTCACAAAAAAAATCATGAAGGTCTAAATTTTGAATATTATTATTAAAAATGGTGGTGTTCAAGTTGGTAAAAGACCGTGATGGCAATTCCGTACAAGTTTTGGTTATTTTCAGTGTTAATAGTCATTATTACTGGGGAGATGGTCCGATATACTATCAGTAATAATACCTGATTTTAAAATTGTGGGGTCAAGAGTGCTCCAGATGTGGTCAATAACTGTTGCACCCGAGTCAGTAATCCGAGTTGGTTTGTTTATGACAGATTGATAGCAATAATCGTGCATTAAATTTGTAAAATTTGTTATGTTGTTGTTGTTATTTTCTTTCAAAAGGTCATAATTTAAGTCGCCAAGTAGTATACACTGTGAGTCTCTAGATTCGATTTTTTCAAGAGTATTTGACAAGTTGTGTAGGAATGAGGAATTTGATTCAGAGTCCAATTTAGGAGATCGGTAAATTACACCATAAGTTAAGGATGATTTTAATTTGGTTGAGTGCTGGGGAAATATGTCAGGAAAGACAACAAAAAGAGACTCAAAAATCCGCTCCTCCATCACAGTAAGGCAATCCATTACTTGAAAATTCAGGTCAGATCTGATATACAATCCAACCCCACCACCCCTGCTCTTTGACCGACTGTTACTAAGAAATACATAACCAGGAAGGGAAGAATAGTGGCCAGTTTGGTTTGCAACTATCCAAGTTTCTGTGATGGCGATTACCTCTGGTTTAAATTTGAGAGAAGAAACCAGTGCTTCCAGTTTACTAAAATTATTTGGATTTGTCAGTGATCTAATATTTAGACTTAAGGTAGAAAAACATTGGTGATTTGTAAATAAATGAGATTTACATTCTTCAGAGGTAATATACAGCTCCGGGCACCTAACAGAAGTCACCTCATCCCCATCATTTAACATGTCATAATCTAAATCATTAAAAAATAGATTTAGCTTATTCGGGTCCAAATTTACAGAGGAGGTGGAAGAAGTAAGTAAAAGAGAAAGATCATTGTTAGAAATTGTTGAGAAAGGGAGATAGTGTTCAAAAGAGCAATGGTTACAAAGCCAATTTGAGATGGATGGGGCTAGTTGCTTTTTAATATTATTTACTGATATATGTGAGAAATTGGAGACATCGGTTAGACATTTATAATGATAATTGGACTTACAATTGTCACACTTAATAAAATTTTGATTTATTCGGATGAGCTTGCTGCAGCTCTGACAAAAACATCTTTTGGGGGTTGACGATAGAATGAGTAAGGTAACTGGCCAAATGCTAAGTACAAACTAATTTGCACATGGTACCAAAAGGGTTGGGATATTTGGGAGTATACTATAATATTAATACCTAGGTGGAAGAGGAATTGCGAGCAAGAAGGGCAGTGATGTCAGTTAGTCTGTTAATAACTTGCCTTTTGTCGTTAACCATTGCGTTTATGACTCCGTTGTTCGTCCACACCATTCGAAAGCCAAAGGCCTCTTTGGCTTTCTCCATGATGCGCAGTCGTCTCGCAGTCAGTGACTCCGTGATAGCCATCTTCGTTCCTTTAAGATGTCGTTTGGCAGCGAAGATTTGATTTCGAACGATTCTGTGGACGAACTTCACGATGATCGGGGTTCGTCCATTCTTCGTTGGCAGCACGTGTGCAATGTCAATCTGAGCTGGTGATATAGGAAAAGGCAGGTGAAGCTTATTAAAAATCGCTAATACATAACCAAGAAATCTATGATCTTTTGGGATGTCCTGGCACCCATGTAGTACTAGGCAGTTTCTCCGTCCATACTGCTCCAAGTCATCAATTCGCTCATCCGTTCTTTGAAGCATGGCCCTTAGCTCTTTCATGGACGCCTCAAGACCGTTCAAGGAAGACCTCATCTCAGCAACCTCCCTCGCGGTCACCGTAGAATCTGAAATAGAAGACACAGGGGCAGTATCGGGGCTTTTATTATCAAGCTTAGCTTCTATTATCTCTTGCTTGCCTTGAATGTTTTTCATTGCCTCTTCCATTGCAGCTAGTTTTCCCAACATAGTTGCTTCCATTTCTTTTTCCGATTCAGGTACCGTACACAATAATATTCAAGTTAAGCCAAGTTATAAAAATCCTTATTCAAGCAGCATCAACCTTATTCAAATAGAAAAGATGCTCCGCGATCGCTGTGTATATACCCTGGAAGTCCAAACAAGCAAAAGAGCTTAGTCAAACAGAAAATGACCGTCCGTGTCGTCATATCCTTGCACGAGAAGGCAAAAGGAAACCGACTATATTCGTCAATCACCACAAGAAGATATTTGTTCTTACCTTTCACAGGCCCCTTGAAGTCGATGCTGATGCGTTCCCATGGCTGCGTTGCCTTTATAAGGTTTTCGTCTTCTTTCTTGTAATAGCGTAGCTTTAGTTCCGCACATGTCCTGCACTTTGCACATGTATTCTTTATGTCCTCTAAAGAATACGGCAAGTTCTTGCTTCTAACAAAGTGCGACAGTCTTGTTATACCGGGGTGGCCCAGTGTCTCGTGAATTCGTTGGAGGTTCGGAATACTTGTGGAACCGCAAATTCTGAATAAATGGATCATCTGCTAAAACCAGCAAAACTAGAAACGGATCCGAATTCTCAAGGAGCATCACAGACGTTCAAGCATTGGTTAAGAACATTCAACTTCTTTCTGGAAGCTGTGGTCGCTGCACATTCGGCAGCAAGCTCTGGCTCGGACAAATATGGACTGCTTATCAACTTTCTAGCACCGTCAATATACGCATATGTGGAGGACGCGAAAACATACGCAGATGCAATTCAAATCCTTGAAAAGATATATCTCAAGCCAAAGAATGTTGTTTTCGCAAGACATCTTCTCTCGACGCGGCGCCAACAGCCTGGGGAAACGCTAGCGGAATTTCTCCAGGCACTGAGAACTCTATCTAAGGATTGTAAATTCAAAGACGTATCAGCCATTATCTACCAAGATGAAATGATCCGCGATGCCTTCATAAACGGTCTGAACTGTCACGCTATTAGACAGCGGTTACTCGAGAATGACGACCTAACACTTCAAAAAGCTTACGACCAAGCAGAATCTCTGGACCACGCACAGGAACAATCCAATAAATATGGCAGTCAAAGCTTTGTTGCCGCTACACCGACGGATTCCTCTAATCAAAACGCTCTAGATAAACCATACCCGTCTGACCAGGAGATGGCGGCTGCAAGTGTATATGCAAAACAAAAGTGTTTTTGGTGCAATGGTATCCGACACCCCCGCGCAAAATGCCCAGCTAGAAACTCTGAATGTCTCTCTTGTGGAAAGAAAGGCCATTTCGCTAAAGCATGCATGTCCATGAAAAGATTCCCTTTAGAAACCTCTGCTGCGTTACCACGCCTAACTCTATCGTCAATAGTTGCAGGTGCTCCTGAGTGCCTTCAAAAAGCAATGGTCGTAACTAAAATAAACGGAAATCCGGCCGATACTTTAATAGATTCGGGTTCCTCGAAAAGTTATATGGATTCCTCATTCTGTCGAAAACTTGGTATTCAATCAAGAAGCGATAACTCTAGAATCACCATGGCTTCAACAGGGCTTCGTGCAACAATGGTCGGGGTGGCATCAGTTCAAATACAACTTGACAATGAAATATATACCTCATTTAATTTAGGACTGATGCAAGACCTATGTGCTGACGTAATTTTAGGCCAGGATTTCATGCAAATGCATAATGCTGTTCTATTCCAAATGGGTGGACCAAGACGGCAACTCGAAATCCAAGGCTTGCCCAATGCAATAGATAGTTGCAGCGTCGCGGTTGCCAATATCGAACCTCCAAGAATTTTTAAATATCTTGATAAAAACTGTAAACCAGTGGTAACAAGATCGCGCCGATTCAATCAAGAAGACCGGTTTTTCATAAAAGAAGAAGTCTCTAAGCTATTAACGGAGGGTGTCATCGAACCTTCCGATTCGCCATGGAGAGCACAAGTATTGGTTACCAAGGATGAACGTCACAAAAAGAGAATGGTTATAGACTACTCCCAGACCATAAACCGTTTTACTTCTCTGGATGCTTATCCTTTGCCACGAATCGACGACCAAATTAATCAGATAGCTATGTGCAAAATCTACAGCACTCTCGACCTAAAATCCGCCTGTTACCAACTACTGCATTGTGGCGTGTATAGCGTTGTGTGCACATTCAGTGTATAGCGTTAAGTGCATTGTCAGTTTGTGTAAATTAACGTGTATATTATTTTGGTAAGTGGCGAAATTTTCTTGGAGAAATTAACAATCCATCGGGCATAATAAGCAAACATGCCTACGCACCTTTTCAGCTCTCGCGAGGTTCTGGGGATCGGAAGGTCCAGTAAAGGTCGGAGACGTGCAGGGTCGGGTTTTATTTTCCCTTGTGAAACTCTGTATCCTAGAATATCGATCTCACTGACAGAAAATACACACTTATTTTCATTAAACGTGAAGTTCTCTGCTTCGGCAGCCCTGAAAAAGGCGTCCAGGCTTTTATCGTGTTCTTCGCGGTCCCTGCCTGCAACTGTGATGTTGTCAAGGTACGCGAAGACGTTTTTGAGATGGTTCTTTTCGATTAGTCGATCAATGATCCTTTGAAAAGCGGATACACCGTTGGTGACTCCTAACGTGTATATTCTATTTGAATAAGATTCGTAGTTGAATAAATTGTTGTGACCTATGGTACGCTTAATATGTACTCAGTGTAGGTTTTATTCAACTACGAATCTACAAAATAATATACACGTTAATTTACACAAACTGACAATGCACTTAACGCTATACACTGAATGTGCACACAACGCTATACACGCCACAATGCAGTAGTTGGTAACAGGCTCTAAGCAGGGCCAATCAACGTGGAGCAAAGCTCGGGAAGCAATCATGCTTAGGGCGAGCGCAATACGCGTTTATCACACTTACAAGTGCCGAAAATCCACTTTCACATAAATATGTCACTATCATGCTCGCGCCCCCCTTGAGAAGCTTTCACGCCCCCAGTTTAAGAACCCCTGCTGTACATTGTTTTTTTTTTGTGGTTGCATTCTGATTTATTATTTTATATCAATTAGTCTTTATTTAGTTTTTGTTTCCTTAGTCTGCTATAGCATATTAAACCTTTTTATAGTTTTTTAATATTTTTAAATAATGTCTTTTAAGGACTCTTCGTTTTTCCTGTGCTGTGATTTGCTATTACTATTCCAATCTTGTAACTATACCACTTTTAGATTACTGTAGGTGTTTTACAAACCCTTTTACAATGTTTTTACAAGTTGTTCCAGTTTGGGAACCTTCAGGATTTCGTTAAAGGGGAACTGAAGTCAATTTTAAGAATATCTTAATCAATGGAAAAAAATACGCTGATTTCAAAAATCAAATCAGTTTCTTCCAATATTTTTTTGTTAAAAAGTTATGAGCAGATATGCATTTCATTTTATGTTAGGGGATTTCCCGTATTACGTCATTGACGTTGTTGAGATTTCCTGCCTATATGCGTTGTATGCAATCATGTGCCAGTTTAGAGGTGAATTAGTAATAGAAGCGTCTGCAGGAGCGTTGTATTTTCGTTTTTTTATGGAGACTTAGCATAACACTTGTCATATAGCCTAACTAAACCAAGGTTTGCGCGTGACAGCTTACCTTAAGCGGTCATTCAGGCCTGCAATGTCCTGGACCTAAGCTGAATGCTGAGGTATACAGGTCTCGTATTTAAATGACTGTAGAAAAATAAGTCTTAGCAATTTATATCATAAAAGTGAAGACAGAACAAAAAAATTACAACAGAATACATTAAACTGTAACTGCCAGCAATTTATAGAAATAAACCAGCCATCAAGCAAAGGCTAGACTATGCGGTGGGAACAACCTATTTCTTTCATGGTTTACCTTGGCTGTTTGTATAATGTTTTGCTTTTGGTGTATGTGGTGCATTTAATGTCTTCTGTTATTGAAACTGAGCATTAGCCTACTGGTTGAGAATACCACTTGATGCATAAACCAGTTAATCCATAATAACCGATGTGTAGTCCGACAATAAGTACACACCAAGCACTCAGATACGTAAGTGAAGAAT
>CH002954.1:225866-239211 GCA_000149265.1 Ciona savignyi
CAAGCACTCAGATAGGTAAGTGAAGAATATATATAATAAGCCTCTACTTCACTACCCAAATAAGTTAATAAGAATATACCACTTTTCCAATTCAGTTCTTTTTATTAGATGTTGTAAAATGCCTAAAGTTTACAAAGTAAAGAAAGCCATTGAGAAGTAAAGAAGAGTGATTAGAGCATATTGTTTTTCTCCGGGATGTACAAATTTATATTAAAGCACACGAAATTCCAATCCACCTGTGCACTTCCATCGATTTCCTCACAGCGACAAAAAACGGATAAGGCAATGGATACAACAATGCAAGCGTTCTAAACTACCTGAAAAAAAACCGCAGTGTGCAGTGCAAATTTTTGTGACAAGGATTATCATAGTAAAATTGTATTTGACTCCAATGGAGTGGCCAAGATGATGAAGGAAGCTAAAGAATCTAAGAGAAATAAGTACCACAGGTTCTCTGGTGTCATTTAGTGTTGAAATTGCATCTTCAGTGGGAAGTAGCTCTCATACTAAGTTAAATGTGAGCAAAATAAGTGAATATGTACCATCATCACAGTCTTCATCATCAAAGTCAAACGAATCATCCAACAGTGATGATTTCAATGCTATTGAAGCCGTTAAATTGATTGTCTATTTACACTGCCTGTTACAACTTTGAATTTGTGTTGTTTTATTGTGTACAATAAAACTTCTTTCATCCATGCCAGAATGCTGAAAACTGTCATTCATTTTAGTGTTACAACCTTAACTTAAATTTACTGTAGAAATGAATAAAACAAAAGTAATTTGTTAAAACTCCTATGTATACCAAATTTCTCAGTTTGTAGCCTAAGGGTTGATAATAACATTGCTAGTCTACGTTACAGATTATGGCTATATATTGAAAAGCAACAATTATAAAAGAAATAGGCTGTTCCCAGTTCCCACCATATAGTCTGATCTTTGATTGATGGCTGGTTTATTTCTATAAATTGCTGGCAGTTACAGTTTACTGCATCCTGTTCTAGTTTTTTGTTCTGTCTTCACTTTTATGTTATAAATTGCTAAGACTTATTATTCTATTAAAGTCATTTAAATACGAGACCTGTATACCTCAGCATTCAGCTTAGGTCCAGGACCGTGCAGGCCTGAATGACCGCTTAAGGTAAGCTGTCACGCGCGTACATTGGTTCAGTTAGGCTATATGACAAGTGTTATGCTAAGTCTCCATAAAAAAAACGAAAATATCACGCTCCTGCAGGCGCATTTGTTACTAATTTACCTCGAAACTGGCACATGATTGTATACAACGCATATAGGCACGAAATCTCAACAACGTCAATGACGTAATACGGGAAATCCCCTAACATAAAATGAAATGCATATCTGCTTATAACTTTTTAACAAAAAATTATTGGAAGAAACTGATTTGATTTTTGAAATCAGCGTATTTTTTTCCATTGATTAAGATATTCTTAAAATTGACTTCAGTTCCCCTTTAAAAATTTGATTTTGTTGTGTGACATAAAGATTGTGTACCTAAAGATGAAAATAAAAAAATTGAGACTTGAAAACAAGATTGTGTTAATATTAGTTTTGTTCATATTAACTTTTAGCAAAAACAACAACAAGATACGGTTGGGAGCCTAATGACCTAAAAGATTGTGGTAATACTACCGAGTTTTCTTCAGGGATGTTGTATTAGTGAAGCGTGCACTTTTTACTGTGTGCTAACTGCTGGTCTTAGGATGGTTGGTATATTCATTTTGATACCATAAATATGGGATGTAGACATCAGCGCACGAACAATCATCACATTATCCTTATTGGCTATGAGAAGAAACTTATTCAACAAACTAAAATTACTCTGGTAACCCGACGCTGGACACAGGGTAATCTGACCTTGTGTGACAATGATTGTTGTGTTTTCCCAACAACTGAATAAATGAATACCCTTTCCTATAATAATCCACATTTTTTTAAATCATACACAATAATATTTCAAACAGTCATACATATGCCATGGCGTCATCTGACACTTTGTATAAAAAGGGGCAAATCTGGAACAACAAACACAATACATCCGTGTAGTAAGGTGTAAGTAACAATTGCATAATTGTGATAATAAAATAGGGCAAATGATCCTTCTAATGGATAATTATTTTACATAATATTTGCTCTTTTTCCTACAACTTGAGGCAAAATTTGAACACAAAATTTAAACAACAGTTTCAAACTAGAAAATTTATAGGTTTAAAACTTTGGCCCATTAAAAAAAATTAACAATGTGATTGGGGACAATAAAAAAACCAAAACATCTCATTAGAAGGATTTTTCAATAAGATGATTTTTCACTTTAATAATCAGTTTAATTTATTTTATGTCCTAAATACTTGTTTTTACGTTGTTTGTTTTTGCATTTGAAGTTTTCCGACTCTCACATATTATTACCCGTTACGTAATTATCACCTTGAACGGGCCTTTGTATTCCCGCAGTTTAAATCATTAACATAGTTTTTACACCTAATTCCCCACAGTTAGTCAAACGTGCAGATGTGAAACGTCTGGCACGTAAACTTTTCGCACCTTGTAATTTCCCTATATATTGTGGAAATTTGAAGAGGATAATATTACCTAATATAACTTGCAACAACGTACTTGAGATAACTTGCGTCATGCTGTATAGCGTACCTTAGACTATATAACTTGCGTTATGCTGTATAACGTACTAAGTAACTCGCTTCGAGAATAAACCGTATATTGAATGAGACGCAGAATACAACTAAAGTGAATCAAGAGTTATGAACTTCGAGTTTAAGATTAAGACTGTACAAATCGTGACTACCATAACATTTGGTGGGTGTTCTGTGGAAAGTAGATTTTCCGCTGCGCAGCTCGCGAGAGATACCGTAAGTCAGCCAACTACAAGCAATCAGCTTTTAAAAAGCGCGAGCCCACAAATATCACCGAGCGTTACATGCAAGAATAAGATTTTGAACGGCAGTTAAAGTTGACTGAGAATTCTGCCCGGTGATTAAATTTCGATCAATGACCACATGTACGCTGTCCGGGGTGCTCGCTGTAATAAATCACATCATTAGTTTTGTAGTTTATTGTTTAGTTTATTTTTGTTTCTATGATGAAAACACGAAGCATGACCTTTGTTAAAAATTAAAAAAATGGTGAAACGACACTCGTTAACAAACTTCTAAAATCCAATCAATTAATTACTTGGGTATTGAGAAAATAAATAAAATGGAAAAATAAATGTTTAAACCAAAATTATTACAACTGTAGTGAGTAATAACAATGTATTGTGGCATGGATGGTGTTGGTATTAACTAACATGAGATGGAACATTCTAATGTTCTTGGGCTACACAAGCACGCTTGCAGAGTGGCGTTTGATTCTTAGAAGCCAGAGCGTAAGTGTATGGGCACTATAATGAAACAAACAGTTGTCTTGACTGTTGTCTGTGTCTTAAAGGTGTAAGGCTACGCCATTGCTCTTTAGACAATCAATTCCAATAAGCTAATAGCTATCAACGTTAAAGAAATGCCCTAATCACTGCAATAACTACAATAATCAATGGTAGGTGCAAGGTGATCTGACGATTGCCTGTCTGTTAACTCCCATTGCCTTTGCCCATTCACGGGCATGAATATCCTAACCTATTATTTATAAAGATTTTACCACACCAAGATTAGCACCATACAGACAATACAAACCTGTGTAGGATGCCAAATTATCCTTTGCATAATCCTCAAACACAATTGGGATGGTAGAGAAGTTCTTCAGTTGGACCATTTCATACACGGACGGCCCAGTGAGGCTGTATCCTTCACAACACCAACCTATATTAGTCAGTTTCCCAGCTGTTAATGCAGCAGCTCCATAACCAACAGTGCAAACTGGTTTTGAAAAAAAAAACAGTAATTAGATTTTAGTTTAGTTTATTTTTTTTGCTCCTTACATTAAAGAAGACATAACAAAACGGTAAAACTACAGTAGTTAAAATAATAAGAAGGTAAATAATACTGTTTTGATCCAACTTATCAGCCAGAAGGTTACAGAATCAAAACTACAAAAGCAAGTTGGTTGGCCAAGACACTTTGCAGATGTTGCCTGAACCCAGAAATAAATTGCTTTAACAAAACAAATTTAAAGCATCTTATTCATTTTCAACACACTGCTATAGCTATAGAAACCTGACAGTGGTCAAAAGGAAATGTCCTTGGGCAAGGCACTCAGCAGACATTGCCTGAACCAAGCAGAATATTTTGTTCTACTAAATTAAGGGAACGTGTAAATCATATACAACACACTACAATAGCTTAGGTAATCCGATGGTGGGTGTGAGGTGATCTGATGATTACCTGTGTGGTAAACCCTTTGCGTTTTCCAATTTATGGTTATACACATTAATATCATATCCTAATATTTTCCCGTTATCCAAATTTTTATTAAATAGTCCTGCTTTATGTTTTCATCGTGAAAACAAAAAATAAACTGAACTAAAACTAATATCATATCCTCTATAACCTATCCAATCATATGACCCACTTCGTTCATCCATGAAATGTCTCACGATGTGCATCATGGTATCATGTGACGCGAGATCGTACAAAGCCCCGGGAGAACTCGGAATCAAGAGTGCGGCGAAGCGTGAAGGGTCAACAGATTCAAGTTTCATCGGTGAAGCGTAACTTTTGCCCCGGAAATCGGAAATCCAACGTCGATTAGTGTCGTCAACATTCACGAAATCAATTGGAATTCCCTGGGTAATTGTGTACACAGCATAAGAGAACATTACTTTTCAACCAATTAATCAATTAATTACAATAAATATAATAACTTTTTCAATTAAGTCATCTTTAAGCCGAAGGGTTGCAGGATTAAAACTAGTCGGTTGTCTGCTTGGGTTAGCTGACAATGTTTGTACCCAGAGGATAAATAAGTTCATTTAAAAACAACAATATTTTATTCATATACAACTCACTGCAATATCCGTAAATCTACATTGGGCAAAAGGTAATCTGAGGGTTGCCTAAATGATCCAAAAGAATAAACCATATTCTAAACATATATATTTACACCACAGTGTATATATGAAGTGTTAATTTTATTAAATTGATTTAATTAAAATCAAGTAAAAGCTTTACTTGGTAAAAGTTCATTACCTGAGGCGTTGCAATAGCCAAAGTAAAAGCAGAATTGGTTAGGGTAAAAGCATGGATAAAGGACTGAGCACAAACCCCTGCAAATGACAAGACTGTTAAGAAAGATTTAGTGCCTTGCTAATGAACACAATTGACTAGATGGCAACCATTTTCACTCGTTATCTTTGGCTGAAAATGTCCAGCCGGTTAGTCTGGCGGTTGAGTCGCTTTTCAATCAAACGGTTGCATGTTCGAAAGTAGTCGCTAGCTTTTTGGTTGTGTCCTTGGGCAAGGAACTCTACGGACATTGCCTGAACCAAGCGGAATAATGGGTTCTACCAAATTAGAGGAACGTGTTTATCATATACAATAAACTGTAATATCTCTGGTAACCCGACGATGTGCGTGAGGTGATTAGACGATTGTCTGTGTGTGAATGCCCTTGGTTTTTCCATTCACGAGGATAAACATGAATATCCTATCCTGCATGACGCAATAACCAACTAAGCTATTCGGCCAAAAATTTTAAGATGCTCAAACAGACGAAATGATATATTAATTAAAACAGAATTAAAATTACCTTCTTTGTGGCTGCTGCAGACAACGAGACAAGAAGGCCGATGATCAGCCATCGTCGCTTAATTCAATATTATCGCAAACACCAACTGCACAAAGAATTATCATATGGTACCGGCAATAGTATATTAATTCTGAACCTTTAGTTTAGTAATAGAAAACACTTTAACCCGAGTCGCTGTAAAGATATTTGTAAAATTGAAGACGGTCAGCGATATGCTTTAAGTAGATTTGGAATTTATCTACACGTATTTATGTAAAAATGTTGTATTTTTCCGGATTTGTTCCTAATATTGCAGTTGTGCAATAAAACTGACGAAACGTAAAAAGATTTCTAAATCCTACGTCGGTGACTTGGGTAAAAATCGAAAATATTTAAATAGGGAAATTTGTCGGTGTTTCACCTAACCTGTACCGAACCGTAAGTGATTGTTTGTAATTACACTTCAGCATTCGAACCAGTTCAATAATTAACTTCTACACACATATAATATAAATACATATCCTCGTAACTCCGATTGACCCGACTACGTCATGTATTACACATGCACGTGATAATAGCACAATGGACCTCGTAGGATTAATAGGATTATAGTTGGTGTAGAGACTTTATGCTAGAGGAAGTACATTTCCTTCCACATATTAATGAAAAGTCAATTAAACCAGGATTACAGATTATACAATCAAACTTTTTCACACTACTGAAATTATATAAAAGCCAACCATTGAACAAATATGGGTGTTGTGTTCTGTTCTGTACTATTTAGTTTGGGTGGTTGCCAAGAGGAAAGATGCCAACACAGGTCGTTGATTACGATGACGCAAATGCAGGCCATTCAGCGGGCAGTTACGAAGTTGACAACGATGGGAGTGAGTTTTATGCCACAGGGGCAGAGCAGGGTGATTTCACTTCTTTATATCCCATGGAATCGCTACAGGAACCAACTGTCAGAAAAACAAGGAAGGTCAAAGTCGGAAAACGAGTTTTTGAAGTCGAAGAGACTGTTGATTCGTACAGTCCAGGACAATCAGTATCAGCACAGGGAGTGAAAGAGATTAAGGTGGAAATTTCACCCAACATCGCTGTACAAGCGGAAAGCTACCAAACTGCAACCAACACTGCCATGTCAAGTTACGTTGTTCATAAAAACACGGAACCACAGAACGATATGGTCGCTATGAATCAACCACGGCGACGGCGTAAACGAAACCACAGATCAAACTCAATATGTTCAGTTCCTGTCTCCACCATCTCAGCTTTCTCAGCATTCAGCCGATCTTCAAGACGAACCATTATTCCTCCCAAGCGCAGCAAATGCCAGATGTTTATGAACAGCGCGATTATGTTCGGACGAGAGTTCTGCTACGCCGTGGAAGCAGGTTTAACAACCCCAATCCTTCTGAGCATCGGTTTGCCATCGAATCTGTACAGCTTGGTTTGGGTCATCAGCCCCATACTTGGCTTCGTGTTGCAGCCAATTGTTGGGAATCTTAGCGACAGGTAGTACAATTTCGGATAGGATATTTGTTTATCCTAACCTCAAGACCACAGTTTGATTACCAGAGCTACTGCAGTGTATTGTCCATAATTTATACATTTCTTTAATTTGGTAGAACCCATTAATCCCCTGGGTTTAGGTTGGATAGATTTGAATTCGCTTGTATAATGTTATATTGATGTCTATCCGTTTATAAAGTACCATAGCCAAATAGATTCCTCTGGGTAGGATACTCATGTTTTTTTTGGTGCTGAAAAAATGCAAGATTACTTCCTAAACTAAGATCAGTCACTTTAACTTTTGACTCATTTTGACTTATTATGACTTAGCTCTTTACCTTGTGCACCATTATCCATTATGGATTGTAAAGTTGTGAATATGAGTGAAATAATAATATGTTGAGTCCCCATTTGGGTTCTGAAGTGCAAAGTAAATCATGAACTTTCGATTGACAGTTTTACAGCTTGTGTACAAAGTAACAAATCAGA
The DNA here is from genome assembly GCA_000149265.1 of Ciona savignyi. Lineage (NCBI taxonomy): Eukaryota > Metazoa > Chordata > Ascidiacea > Phlebobranchia > Cionidae > Ciona > Ciona savignyi. The sequence continues at coordinate 233,565 of CH002954.1, forward strand.
CAAAAATGTTTAATTAAAAAACTCACAGCTATATATATATATACATGGCATATGTTGTGTAATACTCATTGGTTTATTCTTAGGTGCAAATGTCGATGGGGACGAAGAAGACCCTTCATTCTAGCACTTTCCATTCTACTGATCCTAGGAATGACTCTTTTCCTGAACGGGGAACAAATTGTTTCGCATTTTGACACGAATATAAACGGAAGAAGAACTGCAGATCCAAGGTAAATGACAGGATGTATGTTTTATTTCTGTGGAATATGTTAAGGAGGTTACCACACGGTCAATAGTCAGATTACCCTACACCCACTATCAGGTTACTAAAGAGAATGTAAAAGAAATACGATATTCATGTTGATCTACTTGAATAGGAAAACCAAGGGGTTTAACACACGAGATGTTGGCCAGCACTAATTTAAAACATTATCTTCCTACTAACTTGGCTGTAAAACAAAAATATCAACATATTAAACCAATGGTTTTAGAAAACATCGTTATTTAATTTCCAGATCAATGATAATTGCTGCGATCACGGTGACAATAGTGGGGGTTGTGTTGTTCGATTTCAGCGCAGATTTCATCGAAGGACCGATCCGGGCTTACGCCATGGACGTATGTGATGAAGAAGACACAAAGATCAATTTGTTCTATCAAGCTGTGTTCACCGGTAACTAGTTTCTTCAGTTGTTTTTTCGGCGGGGTATTGTCCACACAAAATTTTAGCATTTCATTTATTAACACTGTTGTTAGCAGCAAAGTCAGCATCTTGCTGATTTTTTTAGTTAGGATAGAATAAGATATAATTATGTTTATCTCCGTTAATAAGAGAACATAAGCGGTGTTAAGACTGTTAGCACATAGGCAATTATCAGATCACCTCGCGCCCATCGTAGGGTTACCGAAGCTATTGCAGTGTGTTGTGTATGATTCAAGCGTTTTTTTTTATTTTAATAGAAGACATTAACTTGCTGGGTTCATGCAATGTCCGTTAAGTACCTTGCCCAAGGACAAAACCGACTGGTTAGTTACTAGTTTGGAATATTCAACTCTTTGGCTAAAAGGCGACGCACTTAACCAGCATACAAATCTATCAGACATTTTGTTGGTCATTTAGTTATCCGTTAAGGTACGCTGTGTATATAGGGCAAAGTTACATGGTGTCTGTTATTAGCGCAAGTTAGGTGAGGAAGATGGTGGTATTGAAACCAGTTTCCAGCTATTTGATCATTTAAAAAGGTTTAAATAAAAACTTTGTGTTCCATCCTTACTGAGATGTATTTGTCTTTGAAAAACTAAATGTAGTTGATATATTCGATATGGCTAAAATGGCCTAAATGATACTATTTATTTTAGGCTTGTTTGGTTCAAAGAAACAAAGAATTCCTTTTCACCATAGTTATAGAACAGAAAGAAGGAAAAAAATGCCATTTATTAAAACGTAGATTATAAAATTAAATTATTTGGCATACGACTGAATTATTAGCGTGCACAATTCATCTTAGCCCCTACGGATTCTATATAAAAAAACATGGACTTCTGAACTTAAAATTCAGCTGAACGGGAAAAATCGGTTTAAAATATCCTAATAAGCAGTGATAGAGGGTTGTTATTAAATGATTATTTAACAATAAAATGGTTTCAATTCACCCACTATCTTATCAGGGGCCGGTGGTGCGTTCGGGTATGCCAGTGGTGGGGTCGCGTGGACCAGTGGAACCCCATTGGGGCTGTGGTTCCCCACAGATCGACAAGTGATCTATACTGCAGCAGCCGTGGTGTTTATAACAACATGCGTCCTCAATCTCACTAGTATCCCTGAAAGCAACCCAATGGTAAGAACAACAGTATTTTAATGATAATCATCAGTAACATAAGTATACTATCCTGATATACTTCAGTCTAGCTCACAAAACTAAAGGTTATTATGTTAGATGTTGCAATATCTGACCAAATAGCTTGGTGGGTATCGCATTGCAACCGAAGGTTTGTAGGTTCAAAACTGGTTGCTAGCTAGTGGATTGTGTCCTTGGGCAAGGCACATAACGGATATTGCTTAAATCTAGCGGATTAATGCGTTCTCCCAAATTGAAGAAACATATCAATCATATACAACACACTTAAATAGCTCTTGACCCTATGGTGGACGCGAGATAATTTAACGATTGCCCGTGTTATAACGTCCTTTACATTCTTATTCAAGGGGATAAACATGAATATAATTTCCTATCCCACATATATTTTACTGAATACCATAAATTGTAACCTAAGTATACTATCAATCCTGATATTCTTAAAGGTTGCTTTACTGTACCTCACAAAACTGTAGGTTATCATTTATGTCCGGCCGGCTGGTCTAGTTTCAATCGAAAGTTTGCAGGTGCGAAACTGTTCGCTTGCTAGTCGGTTGTGTCCTTGGGCAAGGCACTTAACGGACATTGCCTGAACCCAGCGGATTAATGGGTTCTACCAAAGTGAAGGAACGTGTGAATCATACACAACAAACTTCAATAGCTCCGGTAACCCGACGGTACACGCGAGGTGATCTGACGATTGCTCGTGTGTTAACCCTCTCGGTTTTCCCATTCACGGGGATAAACATGAATATCCTATCCATTAAAGATGCTACGGATGGTTGGTATTGGAAATATTTCACCAGTATAGCTTACCTTAATACCAGATCAATTTGTGTGTTTGACGCAACAAATACATTAAACACAATATGAGTGTAACCTACTTGCTATACTACTTTATATTGGCAGTGTTTCTAGGATATTTAAACATTGACCAGTAATAAGGTGGTCATACTGGTAAAATTTGATTTTGTGAGGGTATCATGTTCCTGTGGGTAAAAATGGCAAATTTGTATCTGATCACATTTTCATTTCAGAAAAACTTCAAAGAACAAATTTAGAGAAAATTTTAATTCTTAAATTTCTGAAAATTATACCAATTTCTATTTTGTAGAAAAAGCAACCCACCAAGAGTAAACTGAAAAACAAAAACAACGATGATTTTAGTCCCGGCAATTCACCTGGCTTTCGAAAAAAGACAGAAGGCCAGCTAGTGTTAGATGCCAATAGAAACTATGTCGACCATGATAAGCAGACCTCGTTAATGAAGCCTGTGAGCGTAGAAGATATTTTGTTGTACAACATCATGAGGCAGAACCGGAACAAACTTTTCAATGACTTTGAGGCTTCTTCCCAGGACAATAATCTGGGTTTCGTGACGGAGAAAGACTTCAGCAAGTTGCTGAAGATAGTAAACACTGGAGGGCTGGCTAAGTACAGTCGGAAATACCGCAAACGACCCGCTTCTAAGAACTCAAATAAATCGTCACGAAAACGTGGTGTCGCTAGGAAAGTCAACCGCGTTGAAAGCGGGCATTCATATGGGACATTTCTAGATGGTGGAAACATGGGGCTGAATTACCCACATTATCAATCATCCTCAAATCTCAAAAGTACAAATCAACCCCCATCACTTCCACCAAGATATCAAACACCGTCCAACATGAACCAATTGTCCCAGAGTCAATACAACCAGGTCCTGGAGGCGAGGTCAGTGTTCCCAACGGCGCCTACTTTGAGTGAGTTTAACAAGACGAGTTACCCAAGTACAAGCTACAGCACCGAATCAGGTATTTTAGATAATTTCATTAAATAATTTCTTAGAATTTCATTTAAAAATTGCATGAGAAAAATATATTGTAAGATTGGATGTAAAAATTTGTTGTGATTTCTTGTGAAAACATTTTATCTTTGCATAATTCTGCCAGTAAGTTAAATCTTATATGACCAACCAAATGGCTTGGTGGGTTAGTGCATGGCCTTTTAGTCTAAGGGTTGTAGATTCGAAACTGGTCTTTAGCTTGTCGGTTATGTCCGTGGGAACGGCACTTAACAAACATTACCTGTACCAAGTGGATTATTGGTTTCTACACAAATTGAAACGTCTCAATCATACAGCCTGAAAAATGCCTGTTGAGTTTTTTCAACCCCTGGAATCAACATAATAAACATACCACAAATTAAAGCAGTTTTAAGTTAAATGCCTTTTTCCTTAAAGAATCGGACACGACATGTACATCGCTTACAAACGAGGATATGAACAACGTCAAGCTTTCACCATATGCTGAGGTCGATCCTATGCAGTCGAAGCTGCTTGAACTGCGTAGCAAAGCTTCCTCCAAGAAAAAGTTGTCGGCGAATCATCTCGATTTGATAGAAATTGGAGAATCCGTGTCAGATAATGAGTTGATTCAAGACTCGAAAGCAGAGAATTCTGAGTCTGGTGGTTTGAAAAGTTTGATGCGATCTATTGCTTCAATGCCTAAAGATCTCAGGTTTGTGCAGATTACATATATGTTGGAAGAACCAATTTAGTTTAACACATTAATCAGCTGGGCTTAAGCAATGTCCGGTAATGCCTTGCCCAAGAACACAACCTACTAGCTAGAGACCAGTTTCGTACCTGAAACCCTTCGGCTGAAAGGCCACGCACTAAACCACCAGACTAACCCGTCAGACAAGTATGTTAGTGCATTCCTCTTCAGTTAAAAAGTTGTAGGATCAAAACTGTTCGCTACTCTATTCGGTTGTGTCTTCGGGTTGGCAGACGTCACCCGTACCCAGTGAATTAATAGGTCCTGCCTAAACTCATGGAAAATCGCAATCACACTCAATACATTGTGCAATAGCTTAATTTTTAAGATATTCAGTTTTGTGGTTGGGTGCAACGCATTTCAACGAAAGGTTGCAGGTTCGGAACTGGTTGCTAGCTAGTCGGGTATTTCCTTGGGCAAGGCACTTTACGGACATTGCCTGAACCCAGCGGATTATTGAGTTCTAACAAATAAAACATGAATATAGTCTATCCTAATCCTGTTTATGATTGGATTTTCCAATCATATTCTTTGAATACTCTTCTTACTTAGAAACTACCCTGTTTATAATTGGGTTGACTTATTATCTAGAAACCTGTGTGTCTGCCATCTATTCGGCTGGGTTGCGTTCCTATGCATGGCTCTCTTCTTTACCGACTTCGTGGGTCAAGTTGTGATGCAGGGGGATCCCCGTTCACCCACCAACTCAAGGTTGGGAACTTTGTACCGACGTGGGGTGGAAGTGGGAAACTGGGGCCTCACAATCAACGCAGCTGTGTCGTCCATATACTGCTGTAAGTCGATAAAAATTAAAGATTTTCCAGTGGGATAGGATATTCATGTTTATCTGCATTAATGGGAAAACCAAGGGGGTCTGTATTCTATAGTGTTACAGTTAAATATACAACTAGTGTGGTCAGATGCCAAAGGATATTATTTTGAACCTGTACTTTGGTCGCACATGTGAAATACAAAAAACATTGAGTTGACTGACCTTTTCAGCTGGAATTTCAATTCCCATATCTCCTCGTGCCACCATGATTCCATCACTGGCTTCAATGATTTCATCGATTTTCATCACACCTTCGTGGTTCTCAATCTTAGAGATGATCTGAGGATATCACTCGTTATACATGGGCTTGATGTTGATATTTATTTAAAACCGTAAACCAATGTATTCTTTAATAATATTAAAAAAAGAGAAACCTCTAAATTTATAAATTATAAATCTAAAAACAAGAATTAAAAATGATTTAT
>CH002954.1:239311-310438 GCA_000149265.1 Ciona savignyi
ATTCTTTGAATACTCTTCTTACTTAGAAACTACCCTGTTTATAATTGGGTTGACTTATTATCTAGAAACCTGTGTGTCTGCCATCTATTCGGCTGGGTTGCGTTCCTATGCATGGCTCTCTTCTTTACCGACTTCGTGGGTCAAGTTGTGATGCAGGGGGATCCCCGTTCACCCACCAACTCAAGGTTGGGAACTTTGTACCGACGTGGGGTGGAAGTGGGAAACTGGGGCCTCACAATCAACGCAGCTGTGTCGTCCATATACTGCTGTAAGTCGATAAAAATTAAAGATTTTCCAGTGGGATAGGATATTCATGTTTATCTGCATTAATGGGAAAACCAAGGGGGTTAACACACAGGCAATCGTCAGATTGTAAATCATGCACAACACACTACAATAGCTCTGACAACCCGACGGTGGTGCGAGGTGATCTGACTATTGCCTGTGTGTTAACTCCCTTGTTTTTTTAATTCGCGGGGATAAACATAAATATCTTATCCTCCTATCAAATACATAATTGTAAGTGTACAATAATCCTATTTTAAAATTCGACGTTGTAAAGGGTGATTTAGCAATGTTCTACTATTGGTTGAAATTTATAACTGATTTATATTTTCTGTATGTCGACGTAACTAAAATGTGGAATTAGGAATATATTAAATCTATACTTAGATCATAATTCAAGCAGATCTGAACTAAGCTTATCGTTTTGATATATTTCAAAATGTCAACTAATTTTTAACCAACTTTCATTCAGTTCTGATGAAGCCTTTGATGCGTAAAATCGGACCTCGATCGCTATACATCTTCGGCTATTTGACCTTTTCCGTCGGCTGCCTCGTGGTCGCGCTGGTTCCAAGCGTTTACATCGTGCTGTGCCTCTCTTCCATCATCGGAATTATGTCGGCTACTCTGTATACAGTGCCTTACCTGTTGGTGGCTCAATATCATGAGAATTACAAGGTAAATTAGATAAGACGACTATTTTCGTTGTGTCTTTGCGGACATTGCCTAAACCTAGTAAAATAATGGTTTCTACTAAATTGAAGGAATGTCTGAATCATACACAACACACTGCAATAGCTCCGGTAACCCGATGGTGGGCGCGAGGTGATCTGACGATAGCCTGTGTATTAACCCCCCTCGGTTTTCCCATTCACGAGGATAAACATGAAATATTCTATCCCCATCTAAACTTTTTTTTACCATTTTTAGAAGGTCAGGTTGCGAACTTGTCCAGATTCCCATCTTATTTCAAAAAGCGTGTAAAAATTGAATTAAACCAGGCGGCTGCTTGTGTTATAAAGCATAAAATATCCCCATGATACACACACCTTTGTGTTGACTTAATATTTCCCACTAATATTCATTTTATCTCCAGCACTGGAAAGGAACCCCACAGGAGAGAGGAATTGGAACAGACTGCGCCCTTGTTACCTGCATGATCCAATTGGCACAAATTATCACAGGACTTGGTATTGGTGCTCTTGTCAACTTAACTGGCACAGTCACAGTTACAGTGATTACAGCTTCCATTGTTGCTTTGCTTGGGACATTGTGGGCCGCATTTTGTGTCAAATATTAAGAATTTACACTTTAGCTCATTGGTTTAGTACGGCATTTATAGACCGGATGGTTTTTTTGGGGTTCGAATCTCACTTTGACCACCAAAGGCCAACATTGCCTCATAAACCTCGCATTTATGAGATATTGCCTAATCCATTGGTGCACTTTAAATTACAAATTGCAATAATTACCAATTCTAAGCATTATGTAATAACTTTCGCAACTAGACTGTGGCCAAGGATTATTCTGTTCTATATATGTTTTATATTGACTGTCGTTTTCCCACCCCGGTGTAAAAACGAAGACTTTTTTAAATTTTGTTTTATTTGATTACATCTACAAATCAGTTTTAGAAAACTGTTTATTTATTTTAGTCCGTGTATTTTAATGTGTTTAGTAAAATCTTGGTTTAAAGTTGAAAATTGTGTGAAACACGGTTTAATGATTCCGGTAGTTTAGCACATGTAGCGTATCGGAATGTTAACCAAAAGGTGGCGGCATCAAATCCTACCATTACCTAGTCGTTCGGTTGCTTAAACAATTGACGTACACTATATGATTCCAATGGTTTATGTGTTAAACAAAAACTAAGTAATTTCTATATCTAATTCAACAGATGAAATCTAGAGTGTTTTCGGCCGTTATATAATATATGCCCCCGTAATTTCCAATCCTATTTCACCGGCTTATATTTTTTAATACTTTTTAATCTATTTTAGTACATGTTTTTGTAATATTTGGCTTTTGAGATAAATGCTATTTTATACCCAACATATATTGTGTATTGTGAAATTAAAGAAATCTATGTTATTCGTGGCGTTTATTTTTGACACTGTTTCAACGCGTATTGTACTGTGGAACGGCATTATAGGTACAAGGGAAATAGCATAAATATACAGTTGAAGCTTGGAATACGAATCACTGTGGGACAAATACAAAAATATACATCAAAAACACTGGGAAATAATGTACAAATGAGGTACGAACGGAATCATAAAATTTCAAAACTCGCAAAAAACGTTAAACCATCCATTATCTACTTTCTATCACGCAACCCTATAATAATCTTAACAAATGTAGATTAAGGTGAAATATTTAGTGAAGATTGTGGTTAAGATAGAAAGTTCATGTGTCAAGTTTATTTTGTCGAGTTGTGAAGGTTAATCAACCACTTGATTTCCGGACTGGGCCATATTCACCGGCTCTAGGATTTGACTCATCAAGAATCGCTGACTCAGCAGATTCCGGAGGACTTGCAGTTTCTGGTGGACTTACAGCCGATCCTTCGCTCTGGAGGACTTCTTCAGCCGTTGCTTCCTCAATGCTCCCAGTGATGTCCACTCTCGCCCAAAACTCGGCATCTTCTCGGTCATCTTTCATGGCGGCTTTGTGTCGGTTGCGCAACACTATTTCCCTGTGATGTGGCCATTTTTAGGAACAGTTTTATGTGTTTTCACACGGCACAACGTTTTCACACGGCACAACGTTTTCACACGGCACAACGTTTTCACACGGCACAACGTTTTCACACGGCACAACGTTTTCACACGGCACAACGTTTTCACACGGCACAACGTTTTCACATGGCACAACGTTTTCACACGGCACTACGTTTGCACACGGCACCATTTGCACGCGGCACCATTTAGCACAAAGCACAATGGTTTTGCACATGGTAACATGTTAATACACATAATCGTCACCACTGGCAAAAATAACATTTACAGCTGATTTTTAAAGTCCTATTGAAGGTATACCAACCATGAGCGCGTGGTGATCTGACGATTGCCCGTGTGTTAACCCCTTTGGTTTTCCCATTCACCGGGATAAAACATGAATATCCTATATACTATCCTATAACAATACCATTAATTTACTATCCTAATGCCACATAATGTTGACATGCTAATGTTAAGAAGAACACATTACAACATATCACGAAATATTTACCTCTGTTCGTATTTGAACTGACAGGGCAGCCAACACACGTCACGAGTCAACGTATCACTAAGTTCGGCAGCCAGTCGTTCGTATCCGTTGTCGATGATCTGCAGGTAATCAGCTCCAGAGGCGATGTCTTGCAGCTGCGCCAGGTTCATCTTGTTCATTCTATTCACCAGGCCAACTACGTACATCTGCGTGGAAGCATTGGTGTTGGAGTGGATATTTAATTGACATGATAACAGCATTATGCCATCTGTGTAATCAGTTTATAATTAATTAACATGAAGACACTATTGCGCCAGCCGCGTTATTAAATAGTATGGGAATGGGGTATATTTAAGTTTATCACCTGGAATGAAAACGCACAGAAATGGTTAAGTTATTGCGTCCGCCTTTGGAATATATCAGTGCTATTACAGTTTTAGTTCAGTTTTTCTGCCGTTTTCTTTGCTTGTATATTCACTATACTAAAACGCGCAAAAGGTGTACCGTGCCCGCCGTCGGATTATATCAGTTCTATTACAGTTTTAGTGCAGTTCATCTGCCATTTTCTTTGTAGTATTATATATTCAGTGTAATCTAATACCGGTTACCGCACTGGAAGTGCTGGAAAATTTTATGGTTTCGTTTTAAACCGCTGTGGTCTTGCGTGGTTGATGCGAATCAAACTACAAGTATCATCGTTCAACATAATAGTTTTTATGTGAAGTATTGGTAAAAATTTGTACCCACCTTTACGCCTTGTTCTTTGAGGGATTCTGCGGCTTGAAGTACTTCATCTGAAGCAAGTCCGTCCGTTATGACCACTATAATATCCGGTACGCCAGGTCTGTTTCCAGGTGCGTGAAGGCTGTGGTTGTTCATATGCCACAAGGCATTGCCGGTCAGTGTTCCTGTAAAATAGTTATTTGATCACTTTATTCCGTCTTTCCAGTCTACGAAAGTGACACTCGGATAGGTTCCGTGTGCATTTAACCTTAAATTGTTTTAACCAGTATAAGTTTACACATTTTAAATCGTATTCAATCTACATTACTTTTGATTGTTATTTAATTCTGTCTTTCCAGTATTTCGAAGTGACACTCGGATAGGTTCCGTGTGTCTTTAATCCAAAATAGTTTCAACCCACATGGGCCTAAACACTCTATATCGAATTCAACCTACACCAGTATTCCAGTACTAACCCCTTCTAGTATCAACCACGTTTAACCAAGGCAAGTTTTAACGGGTTGGTAACAGAGTTTTTTTTAACTTGGAGCTTAATATTTACTTGGAGCTATACATGTTCGTTAAACTAAAGATAGTAAGAAAACAAGTTATCCTGAATAGTTGGATACGGATTGGGAACTACACCGTTCTAGATTCAAATTTCTGTTCAAAACTGTTAAGTTAAAAAAACTATGCCGTTGAAACTTGTTATTTAAAGCACCAGAGCACAGCTAGTGCGTCCCGCAGCAAACTATTCTTCCACCACTATGGGATTAATCTTAGCAAACAGTTATCTTAGATTATGATGATTACCATAGCCTCTGTATGGCATGCGGCGTAGCTGTTGTCGAAGGTCTCCTATGTTAGTGTAGTTCCCGAGGAGTATTTCACTGTCTTCGTCGAATTGCCGGTTGAATCTCGCAACCCCTACTCGCATGTCGTCCGGGCTTATCACGAACTTATCAAGCTGGAATTGTATAAAGCATAGTTGTCATTATGACTGCATTAAAGGTTGATGACTGGATCATTAAACACTTATTCTAGCCGCATAAACTGGGTTGGTGGGTTAGCGCGTTTCCTCAGCCAAAAGGTTGCAGATTAAAGACTGGTCGCTAGCTAGTCGGTTTGTGTCCTGGGGCTAGGCGCTTAACGGACATTGCCTGAACGCATTGGATTTATGGGTTGTACTAAATTGAAGGAACGTCTGAATCATACACAACAAACTGAAATAGCTCCGGTATTCCGACGGAGGGTGCGAGGTAATCTGATGATTATTGCCCAGGTAATAACGCTCATTGCGTTCTTCCAGTCATCGGGTAAAAACAACATAAATATCCTGACCTAATCCCAAACACTAGTATTTCATGTAACGTCAACAAAGCCCACCCACCAGTGCTACTGTGAAGTCGATGAGCAGAGCCCAGTTTTGTCTTCCAACGGAGGACGAGGAGTCGAGCAGGAACATCAGGTCGACCAGCGCATGCGGTGGACACTTGAGGTCGCAACAGGGAGGAGTCGCAGACCACGTGGAACTGAATGACACAAAAATAATAAAAATTATTTTAAAGATATTAAAAATCGAATAAAATAAATAATTTGCAGAACGAAACTACAACAACGATTCGTTGTAAGAAAAAATGTCGATTTTCAACATCATTTTTTAAAAGAAAACCGAACTTGAGAAAAAATATTATTAATACTAAAAATATTGTAAATTAGTTTGACCAAAAAAACTTAAAGTCAGCGTACCACTTATTTTCAGACGTTTTAAAGTAGGGGATTATCATTAAAGAAACTTTAAACGGAGTTCCCAAATGTCATAAAATATAAATATTGACCTGACGTTTTTTGCTCGGACGACCTTACAACCAAATTGAGCATTGTGTTCAAAAATAATAGATTAAAAAATAATAGATTAAAAAATAATAGATTAAAAATCTATTATATTTGTTCAAAAATATAGAGTAAAAAAGACAGGTACTTACTCCGTTTGACACGTCATGGATTCAGGTCCACCGGCCAACACAAGGGCCGGTTGGGCATGTGAAAGTGCAGTTATCGCCGACCTGGTAACCGGTGCAATTGGGTTCGTCCACCGTTCACCAAGAACTGAGCCGGAACTGGACAATCTAAAGAAGAAACGCGGGATATTTGATGTAAATATATTTGTTTTTTTTTGTGTTTTTTTTTAAAAAGGACAGAAATAAGAAAAAGGTTAAGAAAAAAGGATATCTTTCATATAAACATATTTATGTTTTTTTTAACTTTGTGTGTTTCTTTGAAAGGTAATTCCTTGGATAAACTCTCTAGACAAATCTGGCTAAAGGATTTTATTTTTATCGTTGGATAACTCATTGAGAAAATCAACACTTAAAGTTATAGGCACGGTTATCGTTGGACAACTTGAGAGGGAAATCCACATTTGAAAGATTTATCCACGGTTATCGTCGGACAACTTGTTAAAGAAATTCACATTGAAAGATTTATCCACGGTTATCGTCGGGTCTCTGCACTCCACTTACTTTTAATAACACATAGAGTTGGTTCGAACGAAGACCAGTAACCATCCGGCAAACATCTGGTATAAGTTGCCCCGTGTTGTTCATACCCGGGGAGGCATGAATATCTACATCTCGACTGGTACCGATTGCTGTCTGTACATTGTAACACTCCGTGCTCCGGAATAGGGAGAGCCTCGCAAAATACTGGGGAGGAATGAGGTGTGAAGTATTTGCGGTGATTTATTGCAATTCTATATAAAATAAAATATCTGTTCAAATGGAAAATGTTGAAATTTCAACAACATAAAATGAAAGTTTCTACACTGTTATAGAGAATGGTCGTGTATTTTACAAAAAAATATACAACAAAGTTTTATAATAATATGATCTTAGGTGTCAGATAGCATTATTTCAAAATTATTTCACCTTCTTTCCTTTAAAACAAATTGCACCTTATTGTACGGTCGTGTCGGCGAATGGTTAACACGACTGATACATAACCAATTCTATACAAAATTTAGTGACAAGTCCATTACGAGTTCGAAGCCTAGCCCGGTAAAAAAAAAACAATATTACCTCGTTCGTCGCAGTTTCTTGCGGTCCAGCCATCAACACATTCGCACTCGTAATCATTTGTCATATCATGGCATCGTGCGTTGTTCTGGCACGGGTTTGGACGACAATCATCTGTTTGAAGTAGATTTTGTGTTTAGTTAATTCATTTTTGCCCCAGTTTTAAAAATGGCAAACGAATCAAATCACGACACAGGAACAGGAAAAGACGGCAAAACGAACATTCGTTAAAACCACGTCATTTATAAATAAAATTATCGGGATTTTAATTATTCAATTAGATTTTGATTATTACCGGCTCTCCGGTTGGGTGGTTTGTTTTATTTGCAAGTTCATTATATCCTTAGACAATATCCACCCATGCTAGTACACGCGTCATAAAGCCAATTCAACCCAATGCCTTTCATACGTCAAAAGGGCTATTCAACTTAATGATATTTTAAACGTCACAAAACCTATTAACTAAATGCGACTACAAACGTAATAAAGCCTATATTCAAATCAATGATGATATTGTAATCGACATATAATCTATTCAACTCAATATTAGTACAAACGACATATAAGCTATTCTATTCAAATAAAATTGTAAAGGGGCTTGTTCACTTACCAATTTGCATACAAGCAGCAACTGGCCGATCCCATGAACCGGTTGTGGAACAAGTTATGGTCGGTTCACCAGCTAAAAGGAATCCAGCATTGCAGCTCAGTCTGCAAGTGGAGTGAGCTCGATTGGAGTTGGTGCACGAACTTGTCAATCCTGTACTTTGCGGCACCTCAGGACACGAGGCTGTTCCGGTTAAAACCAGTTAGAACTTGATTGTGGGTTTCGTATGCGTTAGTTGGCAATTACATTGTGTGGATACTACGATAGTAGAGGATAGTACATTAAAAGACCTAGAGTCATAGACGGAAATATCTCTATCCTTGATTTTAAATAACACTGTCAAAACACACGTAAATAAACGTTTTATCATGCTTCTGTTTTAGTTAACCCTTGATGTTTGCCTGATTTCTATTAAAAGATGAAAAGTAAACTACAACTCTTTGTCACGCGTTTCACAATAATGATGGTAACAGTATGTGTTGGATCGTTAAATAAAATAAAATATGTTTTTACATGTGCATTGTATGACTGCAACCAAGCTTATGCAATATTCCACTCTAGGCAAAGAACAAAAGATGGGGACTCACGCAATTCGACACATGTAGGGGCTTCCCCGCTCCACTCTCCGCCATCAAAGCAGGTAACAGCAGCGACGCCGATCATGAAGGTTCCAGGGTTGCACATGAAGGTACAAGTGGACCCGACCTCGGCTCCTCCGGTACAACTCACCACTCCATCTCTTATACCACTGTACTCCGGACAGAACACTGGGGAATTAAAAATGTGGATCAATTGATGCCGTAAGTAAAAAAGTTTGACGTTTCATCTTTTGCGATTCATGATAATTGGACAAATGGTTTATCTTTAAAATACTACATATCTACAGTTAATATTTTAGTATTTCTGTCATAACGGTATTTTTAAGTACCCTATTTATACATGGCGCGTATATGTTCGGAAGTAATATTTGTGTAGTTTTTGTGTTTAATTGATAAAAATATCGCATACCCTCAGTCACGATTTTAGTATTTTTGTTGTTACTATATTTTAAATAACATATTCGGCAGATGATCCAAAGAAAAAAAAATGTGTAGTTTTATGGTCGGGCAATGAATCATATCAGAAACCCTTCGTCTAAATGACCACACAATATGGCAGTCTAAATCTGAACAACCACATAAAGTAAATGTCTTAACCACCACACCACAAAAAAAACACAAATCAATCTGAACAGTGCAGCTACTCACCTGGGACCGGATCGTTTACGATTTCGGGCGAACGCACGGGATCCAACCAACCCAGGAGATGTCCACATGTAGTGCCAGGTCCATTGCATAGATCGCCTTCACAACAACACCTGGAAAGTTGTGTAAAACAATGGTTAGCACAATATATACAGCGACAAATTAAATACGAACTAAGCGAATAGATTATTACGAGTTTGAAACGTGTCCGCACAAACAAAAAAAAAACGTGTTTTTTTAAAAAGCTGTTTAGACCTCACGATGGGTTCGACACTAAAACCGTATTTTTTATTTTTTTTTACCGAGCCAAGTTTAAAACCAATGATGGGTTATTCACAATGACCGTTTTTTTGTATAGAAGTCAGTATATGTATCGGTCGCGTTAACCATTCGGCCACACGACCGTATACTGTCTTTGAATATTAGTCGCTAAAAGTACGGTGCCGCGTTAACCACGACGGTGCAATAAACGAATATAGGTAAAATTGGTCTGAACTCAACAGCCCTCCATGGCTCATTTATCGAGGTGATTTGTTTGGATATAAATTACTTAATAGAAAAAGAAAAGCAATACCAGATTAGTTTAACAAGAAATATTAGCAAACTGCGGTTTAAGCAACTGTTGTCTGCAATCCCGCTAATCCGTGGCTTAATTCGTTATGTTTGTTTGGTAACTTTCCAAGGACGAAAAACGCTAAATGCCTGTTTGCAGTGACGATATTTACCTGCATACTTCGGGTGGGTTGTCGTTGCGAAGTATATGCGGAGTGCATTGGAATGATAGATCCTGGAATAGAACACCGGGTTAAATAAGTTTGATGCCTACCCTCGGGGGTTTATTCAGTTGTTTATCTTAAAGTTTAGTTTATTCTATGAAGTTTTCAATGGTCGTGTGATAAAGTGGTTAACTCTACTGATTCATAATTTACACGGCGGGTAAAAACGTGTCCGAGCGGTTGGTGCCACAAAAATGGAACAAGTGATTATGTCATTTCACTGTTTTAAAAATCAGCCACAATATATTCAAGTGATTTTTTTTTCACTGATTTTTTTTTCACTGATTTTTCAAATTCCGTTTTATAAAAGAACTTTAATTCCATATTAGTAAATAAATCTACATATCCACATACGAAAACACGGTATTTGGTATCTGTTAAATCACGGGTGGGCAACTTCTCTAGTCGGCAGGCTAGGTGTAGAAAAATTAAGTCCTTGGTGGGCAGATTATTACATGAATAGTATTCAATATCTTAATTATAGGGCATGTTTAGATACAGTCTGCGGGCCGGTCAAAATCCGTTACAGGCTGGACTCGGCCCGCGGGCCCTATGTTGCCCAAGCCTGTGTCAATCATCCTCATACCTGCAGTTCTCCGACGTTGCACGCGTTCACTTGTTTGCATTTCAACGTCGCTCTGTACATTGCGGGTCCATAGCCCACCTGACTTCGTGTGCGAATCTCGTTGAGGCATCCACTTGATCCAGGCTGACATTCCACATATTCCATGCACTGGTCACGTGTCGATGCATCGTAGCAGCTGTAGCACCGAACCACTGGAGGCGGGAGGGAGTTTAGGATAAGATTCTCATCATTTTCAAAGTGGTGTGTGGCCGAATGGTTAACGCGACCGATACGTATATACAACTGCATTTATACAAAAACGGTCTTAGTGACGAGCCTATTATGAAATTGAAAGTTAAAAGAAAGATTGAAACATAATTTATCTAAGAGGTGGCCTAGTGGTTAACGCTACCGGTACGTTTTAGTCGTTGGGTTTATAGACAGCGTCCGTTAAGTGTCTTGCTTAAATATATAGAGCATTAACGAGCAATTGGTGCGTCCAGAATTCATGTTGTTAACGGCCCAACGCACGTATAAGCAAAAGGCCTGGTATTTTCCGCACATACGTACGTGAGATAGTCGTGTGTGAGAGCAAACAGTCATATCATTGCCGGGACATGTATTTTTGCATTGTCACTCACGTGTCGTGACTGGATCTGAGTAACTTCGGACCGAATCCCTTCCACCGGTACTTGCTCGTATACTGAATGTGTAGCTGCTCTGTGGGGTCAACCCTTGCGCCGTGAATGATGACTGGTCACGTGAGATAACGGTATCTGCAAAAGTTCAACACTTTAAACCTCACTAATCCGTCAATTCAAGAAACGATTTTGGCCGGCGCCGGTGCTAGCTCCTTCCGGCAAAAGGTCAAATCGTGGCACGACGTTGAAACTTCAGCAATGCCTGCATGGCATCTAAGCGTGCCGAAATGGCGGTTTAGTCACGACTGTTTTGTCTGTAGGCAATCACACGACCGTCCATACTCGTGTTAAAATATTGAGTCATTAAACCCGGAAACTTAGCTGAATTAAATGATTGAAAGGTCAATTTGTATTGACGTCTATATCCCCACACTAAATAATTATTTGATTTTAGACCTGTTTTAACGACTGTTTTCTCCTTATTTGTTTCAATTGTTTTTTTTTATAAGATCCTGTTGCATATTTTGTATCGTGAAAACAAAAATAAACCAATCTTAATAGCATCATTTGTATCGTAGAAACGCGAAGCATCCATATCCCAATTGCAAACGACGTTTTAATGTAATCGTCCCAGGATATGCGTGGTTTCATTGCAAATTGCAGGGACTTTGTTGTAAAATAGACACCACTTAGTCACGTACTTGCTAATTCAAAATTTGATACCAGCGTCTATTTGCCTTAAGGACCAACGATTTACGAATGTGCTAACCTATCGGGCTATAGATTTCGAACCACACTTCTATCGACTGACGGTTCTACGAGCTACGAATAACCAAACCCACCAAACCAACCCACCGACTATCATTCTTTCAGCTGTATCGTCCCTTACAGTGACTTTGAACATCTCCTGTGACGCTCGACTGATGCCATACGGAAGTCGGAACCCCCACGTGATGTTGGTTGAATGCTGGCGCGACATGTACACCTCGGCAACCCCAGGGACATCTGTTGTGACAAACAATGGTAATTATTACGTCAACCGCTTGGTTATTAGATGTCGATTACGTAGGTATACTGAACAAGGTAATTTCTTAAGACCGTAAGCGATATGTTTTGTTGAACGCTCGTTTG
This sequence comes from Ciona savignyi, assembly GCA_000149265.1. Classification (NCBI taxonomy): domain Eukaryota; kingdom Metazoa; phylum Chordata; class Ascidiacea; order Phlebobranchia; family Cionidae; genus Ciona; species Ciona savignyi. The sequence goes on from CH002954.1 coordinate 251,568, forward strand.
GCCGAATGGTTAACGCGACCGATTCATATACCGAATTTTATACAAAAAATGGTATTAGCAACGAACCCATTATGGTTTAAAACGTAGACCGGTAAACAAATAGAAAAAAAGAAATTGATGTATCTTTTCTTTGGTCAAACGGGCGAGTATAATCTACATATTAATATAGTCCGACCAAATAGCGTCACCTTTTAGCCAAAGGGTTACAGATTTAAAACCGGTGGCTAACTAGTCGGTTGTGTCCTTAGGCAATTTAGCGGACATTGTCAACACCCATTGGCTTAAAGTTTCTTTTAGAAAAAAAATATAGAAACGTAAAAATCATACACAACACACTGCAATAGCTCCGGTAACCCGACGGTAGGCATTAAGTAATCATATCCTTAATCAACATTCCTTGTCATTAATGCTACGTGAACTATATATCCTGGTGGGTGAAACATATGATTACCACAAGACATTCTGTCGCCATTAACCACGCTTACAAGTAAAGCTGATTGCAATTAAATAACAAAACGCTTATGTTGTGTAGGCGTTTTGAACAATCAGTCGTTTTGCTGCTAATAAATTTGCTCGTGGGCGGCGGAAATCGTCATTATGTCGTCATATCGTGGTCTAGTTTTAATCATATCGTGGTCTAGTTCTCGGCCATTAGGGTAAAGTTAGTAAACGAAATATTTTCTTGGTTTCCATCGTTAACGAAATACGACGTCGAATGTTTTAACCAAATTTCAACTTCATAATCCGCATTTTGTGTAATTGGCTAATTGGGCGACACGTCAGCAAGAAATTGGCGCCGATTGTTTGTCCTGTTATGGTCACATGACAAGGACAAAACACGACGATTATGTACTTGACGACATTGAGAAATAAACCGCTCAATTAGGACACTTGATCGATGGTATGTTCAAAATCGAAATTCGTTACAACATAAGAGTGATGTAAAATCGGACTCATTAAAACGTCTGAAAAGGCGGTTTCGTGGAAAAAGTGTCACAATATTGGGAGTCAATATACGTTTTTTTACGTGCAATACTATTGCGTGGCAGACTGGTTAACGCTATAAAATCATGTGCTAATTTCTTATAAAAAAACGGTTTTGATGACGACTTTTTTATGGGTTGAAAACTGAGCGCGGTTAAAAATGACAAGGATACGATATCTGGCCCGAAAAATATCCTGACGTCACTAAACGGAAAATATCCTGACGTCACGGAACGGAAAATATCCTGACGTCACGAAACGGAAAATATCCTGACGTCACGGAAAATATCCTGACGTCACGGAAAATATCCTGACGTCACGGAAAATATCCTGACGTCACGGAACGGAAAATATCCTGACGTCACGAAACGGAAAATATCCTGACATTACGAGACCAATGCTCCTGAGTTCGAACCCGTTATCGACCTCTTCTTTTAACTAACCTGTATGCACTGTGAGGTTGACTCGTTGCGATCTCGCCAACTCCCGTCCATTCATGGTGACCACTGTCCAAGTGGACAACACGTACTCAGTGGAAGCTTCAAGGTCGGGAATGACCTTTAACCCCGGCCACGTGAAGCGCGGGAGTCGTCGTTCCATTGAGGGAGGGTCGGACGCTTTCCTGGGGCGATTGTTTGTTATTATTACGTCATACAATTGCCTGAATCGGCGTGGTTTAATGGGTTGAACAACGACTCGCAATGTCTTCACCGTATTTAAAAATGCAATAGATGATGATGTTTTATTGTGTTAAAAAAAGTGTTAAAGGTTAAAAATGCAAAGTTTAGCACAACGAAAACGGTATTTGTGCCAAGCCTATCATAGGTTTAAAACTGAGACCCCCCCCCCTAAAAAAATTAAAAAATATGCAAAGTGTTAAAAAATACAATAGCTAATGATGTTTTCCATAAATGACAAGTGAATAAAAATGTTCATAAAATTTGGCATTTCAAACGGCAAAAAAGGGAAAGGTAGCTAGAGTGCACATTATAGTTTAATGACACATTTTTGCTATTTTGAATAATAAAGCATTCGTGGTGTGCTGTTGTTTAACCTGGGAGCTGGTGACTTAGTGGTTTGCATAATCAACATGGCGATTGCCCGCGTTATAAAGCTCTTTGCGTATTTTCACCTTGAATGTCCAAGACGAAGAAAAAACGAAAATTTTACAATTGTTCAATAAATAAACGAAATTGAACAATCGAGTATGGTTACAATCTATAAATCAACATTCTAGCTTATTACCGCCAACTAATAATTCAATCCCGCATCAGCTCACCTGTAGCTTAATACGTAATAAGATACTTTGTTCCCGTTTCCAGGCTGCGCGAATCCAACTCTGACTTTGACCGAATTTGTCGTCGTCTCGATTTGCCTCAAAGTAGCTGGACGACGTGGATCTAAGATCGGATATTACGTTGAATAACGCTTTAATATAGGGAAGTGAAGTTGTGAACATTTGAAAATCAACATTTCATTTTGCACAACAAACTCTTTCAGTTAATTCCCGTGTATCTGTATACCATTTCCCTCCGATACATAGTCTGTAGGGTGCCAATCCAGGTACATATCATATATCCCTATAAATCCCTGCTATACTTGTTTAAAAGCATATGCTTCAAATGAAGTAACTTTAATCTTTTCTTAATTTTTGGATCGTTGCTACGACAGGATATTCATTTATATCCCCGTGAAAGTGAAAATACAAGGGGGGTTATCACAAGGGTATAATTGTCAGATAATCTGAAAATCCACCGTCGGGTTACAAGAGCCATTTAAGTTCATTGTGTATGATTAAGACGTTCAGGAAACCCAACGACTCAAGAAACTTAATCGTCTACAGCATTCATCGACATGAAAAAAGTAAAATAATCAAACTTAAGTTATCAATCTTACTTGTTACGAACGAATGGTAGATCTTCTGGGCGTATAGTGCGGAGTATATCCGAGATATCACCGCCAATCTGGAAATGGCGTCTCGATTAAGTCACGTGTATATAAGATCTTAAAAGATCAGATAGAAAAACGACGTCGAGTATATACTAATAACACCATTAAAAACATGTCAACTTTTTATTTTTTTTACAGGAGAAGTTTCGAACCCACGAGAGGCTTGTTATTTAGACCGGTTTTGAATTGCAATTTGTACATATATTGGTCGCGTTAACCATTCGGTCACAAGGCCAATGTAGATTAATGGAAATTATTGTTTGGTCGATATTCCAGTTAAAACTGTCGGAAATATGGGTTCCGGCAACAGACATCGTAATAATAATACTAAGCGTGAAAACGTTTTAAACAGCAGGTCTTGGTGAATGTAATATTATATTGATTGCGTTCGCAGGCAGAATCAACAAGCAACATGCAATCTGCGGCCAGACGGAATCCATGGAATTTTTTTATTTCACAAACACGCGGTTTGCTGACTGAACTACTGAAGTTGAGAAACCAAATTTGAGCAAAGTGTCCAATAACAAGATTAGTCGCAACTCTTAATAAGCGTATGAACGTCCGCCGCAAATTACAGATCTCGGGTTAAAGCTCGTGTTATCACAGAACGATTAAATTTCGCTAATCGCATTATAACCCGACATATTTGCCAAGAAGATTTTACTTGGTACCACTTTTTTACGAAATTTGAGTGTTTGTTAAAGTTATCTTTTAAACAAAGGGTCGAGTGATACAGTTATGTTGCTACGAAACGCATCATCCATATTGGGTTATGTAACTCTATATGAAATCACTCTCCCTGGATTTTTGATAAAGTTTACAATAACCCTTTGTCCCATGGTGGTTTAGTAATTTTTTATGCGAGTATGCAAAAAAACTTAATCCAGTGAGGAAACACGAAAATACGGCAAAACTTTTGGTTCGGTGCGAAAACATATCCCATTGCTTTTTTTACACGGTGAAGTTTTAAACCTTTGATTGTCGCTTGACCAAGTTTTTTTGTTTAAAATCGTTGTATGTAGCGTTATATGTATCGGTCGCGTTAACCACTCGTCCACACGACCGTATTTGAAAACGCAATTATAAGATCAAATGCCACCTTGTTGTTAGCAAGAGGTAGTGCAAGAGTCAATTGCACTTAATCGGAGTCGTGCTTTGAATCTTTGTCTCGAATTCGGTTATTTTCGGTCCAAATCATGCTTAACTACAACTGGCATGATAGCGGCAACGTGTCATAAGACCATTAAGCATTTAGTTCTGAGATTAATTTATAACTTGGCGCTGTTTTCTGTCTAACGTCGCGTTTTCCCACGTTGAAAGATTAAATTACTCTTCGTGTTGTAAAGTTCTCACACTAGCAGGCACGTTAAATAGACTTTGATTATTGCACACTCGAGTTCCGTACAATTCAGTCATGTTTTAAGCAATGGTGTAGTATAATTAAACATAAAACATAGTATTTTATCCCAGTATAGTATTTTAACCGTTTAAAATGTGGTTCTATTACATTTTCTGACGAAATTAATTATCAATACGTCTCGATATATAAAAAGGACAATATTGATTAATTTATGTTTTATATGTTTAGACAATATCCAACAATGGCATGTATTATGCTCTAAAGTTACTGTTATTTTGATATGAGGAAACAAAATGTACTGGATTAGTGAAAATCTTACCATTTTTTTATTTGTAATATTTATTTTATTTTTTATTAAACTTAATGAGTGTGGCGTATGGTCGTATGCTGGCCAAATAGTTGTAACGCGACCGATACATATACCGAATCCATATAAAAATGATCGTTGTTACGATCCTAAAATGCATTCGAAACCAAGCCGGTTAAAACAACTAATAAATACCGTTTGAAAAGTTGTCGAAATTATAAAAAAAAAATGTCGCAATTTCTAGTATTTAACCTAGAATTCCCGGATAAACCGCGACTAACCTGTACTGCGTTCCGGCGGACAATCCGCGGACGAGGAACGCGATTGTTCCGGGGGGAAGGCGCCGATCGAGGTTGATCCCAGGGAGGCGTCCTCCGCTCGTGAGGACCGGGGTGAGACGGACCGTCTTCTTTGGGATGAGGACGATATTGAAGAACGTCGCCGAATGATTCCTAATGTCTGGAAGGTAAACGGGGGTTAGTATTGTTTTAACCGTTCTAAGTTAAAGGTGATTATTTTACATTAATTTTTTTGCGGGGTCCAAGTTAGATGAATGCGTTTCTTTTTTTTAATTTTTTTAAGCACGGCGCCGAATGGTTCCTTTTTTGCGGCCAAGTTTTGAGTGAGTATTAATTTTTTGCGGGGTGTAAGTTTTGAAACAACGATGGCGGTGTCACCAGCATAACCGTTTTTTATATAACGGGCTTAGTTTAGAAGCGATGATGGGCTCGTTGCTAAAACCGTTTTTTGTATATAATTTGGTATATATGTATCAGTCGTATAACCATTCGGCCACTTACAAAACCTTTTTATACAGAAGATATTTTTGTGAATCGGTCGCGCTTACTTTCAACTATACAACCGTTCATAATTGCGTAATTAGACATCGGGAGTTCTGTAATGCCGACTCACCCTCCGACGCTAAGATTGCGACAATTTATTTTGTCCTTCTTAGAACGATCGATTGCCAAGAATGCCCGATGACGCGCGAATCGCGGAAAATCGCGTTGGTCTCTTTGACCGCTTCAAGTCAATGACGTCAGTAGTGACGTCAGAGCACAATAAATTAATTAAAAAGTCGCAACTTCAAATATTTTTGTGATAGCGTAGTCTAAAATAGCTTATTTTAATGGGAAAATACTTAAATTTAAAAAACACAGTAAAAAGTTGCAACGTAGCGATATATACAACGCGTATATATATTAAATAAGGTAATGCCGCTGATAGCCAGAGGCGATCTATTTTATATCGTCGCTTGCTGTTATACGTTCTATAACCAAAATTGCCTTTGCATACAATTCCTATAACCGGTAGATGATTAATACAGGGAAGGGAAAATTACCTAGCGTTGAAACGTCATAGTGGTGTTCTATGTCGTCATATAAGACTTAACCAAATTCCACTGCTAGCAATATTATGTAACTGTATCTAACTTGGATATATAGTCGGTAAAACGTGGGGTATGTTAGAAGGCCATGCGTTAACGCAGGTATTTGACAAATAAACAGAAATACGGCCTTATATATAATGGGCCGTACGTCATTTAATCTACATTCCGATCATACACAACACAACTTTGCTCTTTCTAATATCGCTTAGGGACATTTTCAATTTTAGAAAAATTGCGTCGCAATTTTGAAAAGTGGTTGGTTAGCTATCGAGTTTTCTACCCCAATTACAATTCGACAGCTATTGCTGGACCTGTCAATCATAATGGTAGTTAGTTAACGCCTATATCCTAAAATATGACGTATATTTCGTGCTAAATATTTGCTACCAGTAGTAAATTATGCAGATAGTCCAAATTTAGCATAAATTTCAGCTCGATAATGCAAAAAAGGTGCGACACTAAAACCAAGATAATCCTCCAATAATTCCAGGCATTTTGACCGTGTACTATTAAGACGTTTTGACGGCCTTTTATTTGCAGATTAATCTCTGCAAATTTGTAAATCCGGCCCTGCAAAATAGCAGTGTTTCCGGACGTTTTTTGGGGTAATGCCGAAATATCAGTGTTGCCATATTTAAGCAAAACCGAAAAAGCGGTGTTGTCAAGCAATTCTTGAACAAAACAAATTAGCAGTGTTGCCAGATGATTGTTAAGCAACAAAAATTAACAGTATTGCCAGATAATTTTTCGTCACGTTGAATTCCCAGAATCAGGTTCAAATCTCTGTTCGTTCGAAATAAAAACAAACAAACCTGAAAACGTCAGAAGTGCGGTGTCGGGAGACATAGGCAGGATTGTGACGTCACGAATGGGAGGTTGCGCGGGTCGGAATCGAATCCTGTCTCTCGGGTTTCTCATCCCGAATCGACTTTGTTCTTGGAGATATAGCCTAAGAAAGGCAAAGAATTATAGCAAAACTTACTTTAACACTTAATACAACTCACAGTTGTTGCCAAACACTAATTTATTTTATGGGAGGTTTTCTTTTACTTTGTGAGGGTTGGTTACTTGAACTAAACGGCAAGGTCTTAAATTTGTATCGCGGAAATTTTTGAACCAGTGATGGGCTTGGAATTAACCGACCCAGTATACAATACGCTGTAATAGCTCAGGTCACACTAGACACAAGGTAATCGGGGGATCACTTATGTAAGAACGGTTCTAAGCGTATTAGTAAGGTAATCGGACGATTGCCCGTGTGATACCGCCGCTTTCGTTTTCGCACTATTTGAGATAAAATATGAATACTCTATCTGTCATATACGATATCCTGATATTTTATTTGGACTTACTTTCGATTGCAGGAGTCGGTATTGCAGCATGTGGTGCATAAACTAGGCGGAGCGTTAAAGTTTCGGGGAATACTGGCCAGCTTAAGCACTCTCACAACTGTGGGTTGGCATTGGCGGAAATTCTGGAAGAATTAATCGAATTAACTTATCGGTATAAACTATAAACTGTCTGATTGGTTTCCAACCACAAAGAAATCGACGTCACTTACGTAAGTTATTCGACGCCACTTTTTCGCATATAGATAATATGATAATATCATGTTTAAATATATATATATTCCTTATTGAAAACGTCATTTTAGCCAGTCAAGTTTTGAACCCGTAATGGGATCGTCTGGAGGTACGTTTAATTACATACTATATAAGTACATAGAATACTACATGTCTCGTGCTGTATAAAAACAAACTTTTGCCCCAGTCGTACCTGTCTGCTGGTAGAAACGCAAGCCGAGAATTGCTGGCAACCTTTACTGATGCGAAGCTGTCCGTTTTCGAGACGCACGACGTTCTGGCAACCATCGGAACCCCGTGGACACCGTTCCCGGCGCCAGCATTCCCGGTTCGACCGAACGTTGTTGCAGGTGTAACACCTCAAACCTGTAAGTTTCCAAGCTTTAGTTGCGATGTATATTAACGCGTGGACCCGAGATGCGTATAATCGCGTGAACGAATTTTTATCGCGACGATATATGTATCAATTCAATACAAAAAACTGTCTTGGGTACGAACCCATCATGGGTTCTAGATAGCCTTTGTTTGGTCGAATGGTTAAAGTGACTGATACATTTAACGATTCTTTACAAAACTTCGAAAGTTTTAGATGCGCGTTAATCGTGTGGTCGAGTGGTTATCGCGACCGATAAATATACTTATTTTATACATAAAGGGATGGACCTGTCATGGGTTAAACATACCGTTTATATGACCAAATGGTTACCGTGACACATATACATTTTAACATTCTATATAAAAATGTGATGTAGGATTGTACGAGTTATAACATGGGGGGCTCCTCACTCCCGAGAATATACACGAGGATAATAAAAAAAAATTAAATATATTATTCTTAGAATGTATATAACATTATCATAACACACCAGTTAGGGTTCAAGATAAGTAACACAACAATAGCTTACCCGTTGCATAACTTAAAAAAAACAAAAACAGAACAATTCCTAAAACGTTGAATTTCTTTATATTCATCATAACCGTCCTAATCTTGAGAAGTTGTCAAATTTCAACTGAGCTCTTATTCTGCTAATAGCATTTGAAGCGGTTTGACAAGTCGCTATCGGTATTTATACCGCTTCCTTCCTTGATCAAAATCGGGAAAAAATGTCAGCAAATTATGATATTAGCGATCCTAGCATTTCTTTACGCGTATACAGAGAAATGACGCACTATTTATCTCGTTTCTCGCACGTTTTAGTGGAAGTTCGATACTCAGCCCGAAGCGAGGCGGTTATTACTGCAATTAAAACCCTAAAGTACAAGGAATTAAATGTAATAATGTTTCTTCCGATAGAAAGAGCTAATTTATTTGCTTTTCCAGTAACCGTACTGATACATTTAGAAGGTAGAAAATAGAAACTTATAATTTATTTCCCAATTTAGCATTATAAACAAGTCACGCAGGCTTCCGTTTATTTGCTTGTCAGAATGCGTCATGTTGGGACGGTGAGAAAAGTCTATTTTAAGAATTAATCGGGGAATGTCAAGCCGTTCGCAAAATATCGAACATCTATTCATATTGCTACATTAATTCGGAAGTTTTAAATGGTAAGCGGTCACGCGTAGACATAGACACGTCACGTATATATACATGAATAGACTGTGATTCTTTATTCTAATCTCCTCAGATTAATGTTGTGAAGACAGCCAATATTTTGCGATGCATGTACAGCCTGCATGGCGCAAATTCGTGGGTATTTGCCCCCATTTAAGAGCACCAGACTTTGTTCTATGCCAAGTTGAAAGTATCGTGGACCTTTTTTTAGTGTCTCACAAATGTTGCCTCTGCTTATTGGAATAAAATATGTGGTTTTAAACATATACCGAATACTTAATACACTGAAATAGTCCATCGTTCATCCCGACTGTACGCAATAGGAATTCTGACGATTACTCGCGATATACCGCCTGTTACTGACGACAAGCTAAATAAGAATATTGCATTTAAGCTCAAACAGACTACTCCGGGATAATAACCCGGTGACAAGGCACCCCTGATGAAAGTTTGTTGAAAAAACGGACAAAATCACAGGTCCCTATTCCGAAAGGAAATAAAAACAAAAACAGTAGAGGCTACAACAGTACCACTTGTTTTTCCACGAATATACATTTATTATATTTACGTAAATTGGTCTACTTTTCGCACTGTTGCTCAGTCAATTCAGAGCAGCCTTTTTTGCCCCCAAATGCCACCCCAAAAAACAATTAAACAACCAAATTACGTATGTGCTTAGTGCGAATAATTATGTCTACCGTCCAAACTGTTGACATCCAATAATTAATTAATTAGTCGAGCACGCGATCCATTGCTTAAATCCTTAATATTCGTGCGACCATCACGTTTTACATGTGGCCAGATGTGTTTGATTGCGTAATGCAAGTCTGGTCATCCATTCTTTGACGTATTTTGCAATGTTAATATGTGTGATATACGTGTTTAGAGAATTACTTTGGTAAGGGTTAATTTATAACAACGTGTCGTATCATGTCGTACAGTGTGTATTACATAAGGAGGCCACGCTTTCTCGGTGCTAAATTTGTTTGCATTTATTTTCCCATTTTGGCAAGTTTTGAACCCAATGATGTATATTATACTGGTTAGGATCGTCGGTGAAATTGCTTGCGTTAACCATTTGGTAACAAAACAAAAATGAACTAGTCGCGTTAACCTGGCAAAAACAACATTTTTTTTACATTTTTAAATTGTGGTCAAATTGATTTAGTCGGGTCGGTGATGCGTAGGAGAAGTGCTAATGGAGACCATAGAATCTATTAAAGACTTAGGTGGTTTCACGTTCCCTGTAAATCGCCATCTTTATAGCCGGTTAACAATATTTTTACCGGGCTAGGATCGAAACCATGATGATGGGCTCGTCACCAAGACCGTTTTATGTATTGAATTGGTATATCTACCGGCCTCGGTAACATTTTACCACACGACCGTACGTCAACGACAGGTTATATCTGCTCCACCTTGTACCACACTTTGGCCCCACCTTACCCGATATTTTGAATATATACGGATTTTTGCCTTTTCTATACTCCAGGCGACTTCTACGAAATACGGTTTATTAAATTGTTTTGCATTTTAATCTGCGCTTCACGAAACTTTATTAAAAACGACAATTTCCCAAAAATCTGCCCAATAAATTTCCAATTTACTCGTTAGTTTTGTAGGAAGTTTTTTTTTATTATTAAGAGCAGTTGATGTATATATTTACCCATGCGCACCGGTGCTTATATCTAATAAGCCTATCTAATACCACACGAGTAGTTAGCAGTGTTCAGATGGTTGGTATATATCCAGCAGACACTATTAAAAGGACGGAAATGCTAATCCTAGTAATCGGGTGATCGAATTACAAATTTTAATAATATTATAGGCTACAAATTATAAATAAGTAAGAATACTTTTTATTACAAAACATTTATTATTACCTTTCCGACGGAAATGCTCTAGAGAGAAGTAAAACGTAGTTTCGATTTACCAGTACCGAAAGTTTATTCAAAAGGTGGCAATAAAACATAAATATGGTGGATACTAAAAGGGGGCTAAAGGTAAATTTTACACAAAATTAAAAATTAGCGGTGGCTAAAGGTAAATTTACAAAAAAAAAATAGTTAGGCCGTTAGGACATTTAGGGTTAGTTACATTTCGGGGTTGATATAGTATGATTGAATTAGTCTCATTTTATAAGCATTTTTTCTTGTTCCCTTTAATGTAATCCCATAAATATCAAGATGTATTTAAAACAATATAAAATCAACACAAATCGTTAATAACAAAATGGTACAAGCGGTACAAATAGGTTTTCGTCTTGTGGGTGGTCGTTGTTATGTTGTAGTTGGTTGTTGTCGTCTTGCGGATGGTCGTTGTTGATTTGTGACTGATTATTGTCGAGTTGTAGGTGGTTACTGTAGTATATATTGGTCTGACTATTCCAGTAATAATTATTCCCGCCAGAAATAACATTGTTAAATATTGTGTAATAATAGGTATTATGATGTTCGTTTGTTCTATTGTTTTGAGTAGTCGTCACATTCAAACTACTGGTACTGTTATCCTGGTACACAAAATTACTAGAACTAGTTGTATAATTCGTAATATGAGTATTAGTTTCAGTTGTGGTGCTGTAAGTTTCAGTTTGATTGACTGTGGCAACTGTAGCATGATCTTGTTGAATTGGATTGGGTAGCGACAAGCTAGGAACGTTTATGTAGTAAAAGTTAAAGTCGGCGGTTCCTGTCCTTGCTTGGTTTAAATTCAGGTTGGTTTGTAGCAGCTTATCAGCAAAGTCTGTTACATTTCGTCCAACTAATAACTTCCTGACGTATAAAAAGCTAAAGAATTTCCGTAAACCATCTTCTGGCGTGCTTGCATCTGATTCAAGAGAAACCACGATATCTCGGATTGCAGAAATAAAAGTTTGCCCGTTGCTCAGTCTTACTGTAGATACGAAAACATTATAACGAAGCAGTAATCAACACCCCACTATAATGCGAAGTGAGAATTTCTCGAAACTTGAGTTGCACATATAAATGACATGAGCTAATATCAGCATATACTGTATTCTGTATAACACACTTTCCGAAAGTGAAGGGTAAGTTCTTAAATACACGCGAAGGGTAATAGCTATGGGATGTATTATCCAAATGCACCATAAACACCAGTTTTAAAAAAAATTAGTACCTTTTACACTACCAATTAGATTTTAATATATGATAAATAACTCATTTAACGCCCTTTTTCCTTTTAAGCTTACGCAAATCCAAAATAATCAAGGTTTTAGTTAAAACAAAATTCAAAGATTTGGTTTCTTTAACACTACAAATTGTTTTTTAATTAACTAAGATAATCAAGTTAGTTAAAAACACATTTCTAATCTAAACTATACATACGTGAGCCGTAATTCTGGATCCATTGGTCGCAAGGAATCTCCGAATTTGAATTTTCTTCCGCCGATTGGGTAAACACAATATTTCTACCATTCTTGCTCAAGAAATGCACGCCCAGAATAACCCCACCGGTTACCAGCAAAGCGACCACAAGCACCAAAACAACCATAGTTGCTGTGCTGCATTTGTGCGTCGTTGTCCTTACCACCTGCATTAAAGTTTGGATACAAACTTATAAATTCGGTCTATACTAAAAGGAAAATATAAAACAAGGTAAATACAAAGCTAACTAAAAACCCGTCATAAACCACATTACGATTAGTAGAATTAGTGATTTTCAATACTACCCTAGGAACTCTAATTCTAGCCTCTCTTTCTTGTGGAATCATACGGGTTGTTCAAAATTATTATTATGTTAAACATTCAACGCAATGCAAAAAATAAAGCAATTCGACTATTAGGTCCCGATATTTTATTGATTGACCATGTTATGACGATCTATTACTGGTATGGTCGTGTGGCGGAATGGTTAACGTGACCAATAGATATACCAATTCTTTACAAAAACGGTATTGGTGACCGATCAAAAGGCTTTGAAACCTAGCCCGGCAAAAAAGATCTATCAATACCCGAACGAAGAGCTGAACATATATTACCTTCGTTTGTGCAATTACAAGTTTTCCTCTATGATCACGATCCACCGCTGTTATTTGAACGCTGGGAACTTCGTTCTCCGTTGCTTGCCAAGCCTGGAATATCATGTTTTGTTGCCCAGGATGGACATCTCTTACAACTGGCCGAATTGTAACAGATGGGTCAATAGGTAACCGCTGTATGGAATCCACTCTTTGCGCTGGAAGGAACTCGTCAGGGATATTGACGCTGGTGTCTTGCCGATCATGAAAGTATTGCTCCTCGGAGCTTCGGAATTGTCTCCTAGGCGCTTGGGAAGGCTCAGATGTAAATACTTGTCCAGGCAAAGAGGTATAATACGGCATTAGTACGCTATGAAGATTTTTAGCAAAACAATTAAAAATAAATAGTGCAAACTTATTCTAGTTCGCGTTATATATACTTTGGTAACAAAAGGATCTTGAGGGTTGGATATCATGTTACACTCATGTGGCACCGTTTCCGTCACGGAACATTTGAGTATTACGTCATAAGATATTACATTAGCGGTCGCCTATATCGTTTGCTACATCGCTTTTGAAACCATTGTGAAGTGTTGAATACTTAATTGATATAATGCGCTAAGACAAAGAGGGGCGTGTATTTGTGGTGGCAATCTAAAGATTGTCAAGCAAACATTTACAAAAAAACGTAGGGACAATAGACTCATCTCCTAAACGTCCAGACTGAAAACAGAAACCGGCGCGTGGCAAGTTGTAAGGAATGTGTTTACAGGTTGTGTGTTGACACAGGGCTTTGTTTTTATAGGATATGGACGAACCTTTTACAAAAACAATGCGGAAACCTGGAGTATATTTGAAGAATGACGCCTAATCTATATTTAAAAGCGCTCTATTTAGTTCAGCAATTCACAATACCATAAAGGCCGACAATCGGACATTACCGAGGTAGGCTATTGGTGTATATAATCGCAGTGTTCCGTTTTAATAAATTCAACAGCTTTACGCATGCTAATACTAAACGCAGATAAAAATTCGCGTTTGCCTAGTGTCAATGGGGTTAGCTTTCGGTGCGGTGTTGAAACAATAAATCATGAATATTGATTTAAAGTTCATAATCTTATCCGGGCGGCCGATTGGTCTCTGTGGTTTGAGGCTTCACCTTTCAGCCGAAGGGTTGCTGCTTTAAAACTTGTCACAAGCTAGTCGGTTGTCTTCTTGAAAGAGGTACTTAACGGATGTTGCTCGTATCCATCGAATTAATGGTTTTTACTTAATTAAAGGAACGTGTGAATTATACACAACACACTACAATAGCTCCGGTAACCCGACGATGGGCGCGAGGTGATCTGATGATTGCCCGTGTGTTGACCCCATTTTCCTATTCACGGGAATAATCATGAATATCCTGTCCTATACTATTTAATCCAACTTACTTATACATGGTAATAAAAAAATACCATTAGCTCTATAGTCTCACACCTAATCCAACCATGGAAAACTTTAATGGGCATGATCTGTAAAGTTAAACAGACTTTTAGGTTAGGGTTAGATATACTAATCCAGGGGAATGATGAATTCTTGCAAATTGATGGGATGTCTGAAATATAAACAACACACTGCAATAGCCCCGGTAACCGACAACAAGGTGATTAGCGAAATAATCTGTCAATTGCCTATGTGTTTACACCCTTTGCGTTTGTCCGCTCACTGGGATAACAATGATTATCCTTTCCCAATGCTAGACCACGTGACTGTTTGTTCATTGCGCAGTTACGCCACCTGGCGACATGATATAATTGACAATTACCTAGCGATATAGATAAACAGCGACTATGTTATTTTTTACTACTTTTTTCGTTGAACAATGATGTTTACATGTATATCAAAAATGCCTATACTATAAAAGCGTTTTAAGTCGTGTCGCCGTAATTTAGTGAATGGTTACGCGACCGGTACATATGCCGAGTCTATACCAAAACGGTTTTAGTGACGAGACCATCAGGTAGTGCTCATAGGGATAGGAATAGGATATTCATGTTTATCCCCGTGAATGGAAAAAAACCAAGGGGGTTAACAGACGGGCAATCGTCAGCAGGGCCGGTTTTAGGCCGATTTGACCGATTAGATCAAATTGGGCCCCGCACCTTGAAGGGGCCCGCGCTAGTGGGGGTCTTACTGTATTACGAGGTTTAAAATATTACTGAAACGTAAAATAAAAAGTGAAATAATATTCTTTCTCATAATATCAATTTGTTATGCATCGTAAGTAAGTCAAATTTATATTTCTGTGTCTGCCTGTTACGTCATAATGAATATGGTTGCTAAACAATATTGATATGTTTGGAAGTAAAACGATATATCGTAAATAAGCATCCACATTACCTTTAATTTGTTTTATAGCAAGTATTAAATGTCTATTTTTGTAGTTTGTATGTACTGGTATGTATTTTATGATATATAAACACCCATAAATTTTGCTATGAAGAGTAAGGGCCCCGCCATCACATTTCTAATTGGGCCCCGCGGTTCCTAGCACCGGGCCTGATCATCAGATCACTTCGCGCCCACCGTCGGGTTATCGGAGCTATTGCAGTGTGTTATGTATAATTTACACGTTCCTTTAATTTGGTAGAAACCATTAATCCGCTGGGTTCAAGTGCCTAGCCCAGGGACACAACCGACTAGCTGGTGACCAAGTTTCGCACCTGCAACCTTTCGATTAAAAAGGCGACGCACTTAACCGCCAGATTAACCGGTCCTACAATTATGTAGTATAATAAGCTGCTACAGATCACGTTTCCGCTGTATGTTTACTGAACTATACGGAGGGAGGATAAAAAGTGGTAACAATTGTAATTGTTCTGCCTCGCCGGCTTCAAATCCACAACCATTGGATTGTCACTATGCGCGTCAGTGTATAAACCACTTCTACGCTGGTCGGTTGTGTGGCCGAATGCATAACGTGAACGATACATTGATAAATTCTATACAACAAAAGATCTTATGGACGAGACAATTAAGGCTTCGAATTCTATTCATCGGGCAAAAAAATCGGTCTTGACCGTTTACACAATTCGACCGGTAGTACTAGAATCCAAGCTTTAAGCGCAAGGTTAACATGTCTTAAATGGTTAACGCGAACGATACATATACCGACATCTATACAAAAACGGTATTAGTGACGAGCCCATCATGGGTTAAGCCTTTCCACTAAAAAGTTTGCTGGGGGTTCACGCAATTCGACCGGTAGTACGTAGAATAGCCAAGTTCCAAGCGCATGGTAAACACGCCAGGAAGAAAATATTCTTAACTTGGTTAGGTCCAACCGGCCTTTTGTTGTCTTAACCAATTGTAATAGGCAACCCTCGAAACTATACACCGACCACGCACATTTGGGCGTCGGTGTACTATTGTGTGAACTATTGTTTGGCTCCTGTAACAAATGCTGTACAACCAGTACATATATCAACCTGGTAACTCTTACCGTACATGTTACTACATCTTATCGAGATAAAGATACATTAGAGGTAAAGGTTCTCGGTGGCTAGTAATACAATTTAGTGTTTTGAGTTGGTTGTTACACATACGAAACTCGTTAAAGAATCGTATGGTGGATTTATAGTTGGCGGTCATGGCATTGGCGGACAGATTAAGTTTTGGGAACAAGAGAACTGCTGCGTTGCTAGCTGCTTCATTTTCTTCGGTAAGTTCCGCTTTCTGACTAACTTTGACCCCTTTGGTAGTCAGCGGGTCGTACATATATGTACGATACATGCCTGTTGTTGCATACAACAGAGGACGATACATGCTAGTCAAATAATAACAAGATTTATACATCAATATGATCAGCCTTAGACAGTTTATTTTCTCAGATTCAATTCTTCATCGAAACGTTAGTTCTGCTCTGCCTTGCTGTTTACGTATCCGGCGCTGTCTCCACAGGTGGTAAATTTTGTACCTTTCACGGAACAATTTGCCTATAACCTCTTGTCTCTTTAGTGATAAAGGTGTTTTATGCATTCGCTGCGATTGGCTCTCCTTTTCTGTTGGTGATTTCGGCAATTTGTATTCGAAGTATTGCAAAGGTATTTAACTGAGACATCAACTTAATGCTTTTGTGTGGAGACAATATAACTACGTTGCATGTTATATATACGGCCGGTTAGTCTGGCGGTTTAGTGCGTCGACTTTCAATCGAAAGGTTGCAGATGCGAAACTGGCTGCTAGCTGGTCGGTTGTGTACTTGGGCAATGCAATTAACGGACATTGCCTGAACTCACCGGATTAATGGGTTGTACCAAATTGAAGGAAAGTGTCCATCATATACAACACACTGCAATAGCTCCGATAACCCGAAGGTGGGCTCAAGGTGACCTGGCGAATGCCCGTGTTTTAACCCCCTTGGTCTTCCCATTTACAGGAATGAAACATATCATAATATCATAGTGTGGATTGGGTGATAGTTGTCTTTAGTTAAGCTTTTTTAGTTTCTTTGATGACTTTACACCAAGAAATGAAATAAATTTACAATTTCTATCCCATCAGGATGCGTATGAAGGCTTGTTGGTGTGGCTGATATGCTATGCTGTAGTTGCTGTTACTGAGTTGATACTTAGCTTAGTATCCTTCATTAAACTTGATGGGATAAACGACGTCTTCCTCTTCTACAATGCCGCTTGGGCAGTTGCGGTAAGTCAAACTAAAATGTCTGACAAATATTTTGCTGTGTTTTTCAATCTAAGCTGTTTTACAAACCTTTTATCGTTTTTTTAATCTAAGGTGTTTTTACCGGTCTTACAAAACTTTAATTGTTTTTTTTGTACGGTCGTAAGGCTGAAGTGGTAACGCGAACGATACGTATACCGATTTCTATACAAAAACCGTCTTATAGTGACAAGAGGCCAGCATTTACATTTGGGAAAAAACAATAATTTTTTTTTAATTTATAACTTTTTTTAGGATGGGAAACTTGGCATTTTTAACCGAGCCAAGTTTCGAATCCTACAAAAATTAATTTAAAAAAATAAAAATTTATTGTTTTTTTTCAATGTAAATGCTGGTCTTGTCACTATAAGACCGTTTTTGTATATTTTTTTTCTGGTCACTATAAGACCGTTCAGTTTTTTTTGTTTTACAAACCTATTATAGGTTACGTGGTGGCAGAGTTTTTAAGTCGGGTTTAAATTCTATGCTGGACAATGTGTCCGATACATATCGAGTTCTATAAAAAAAACGGCCTAGCGACAAGCCCATAGTGGGTTCGAACCTTGGCCTGTTAAAAAGGTTTAATCGTTTGGCCGAATAGTTAACGCGTCCGATACATACATACATATATACGAGTTTCTGAAAAAGAGTTTAAAATCGCTTCAGATTCAACATTCCAATGGACAACTTTACTTCGGAGCCCAAAACCAGTCCACATGCACCGGACTGTCTCAAGTTTCCCTTCCACTAGACCGAGAGGGCGCATTCGCATTTTCACTGATAAGTCAACAAGGGGGTGATGGTGTAATTGCGTGTATTGTATTACTCATGCTTGTCAAGAATGTTTTCAATGTAAGTTCAGCGCCTCATGGATATTCATGTTTATCCCCGTGAATGGGAAAACCAAGGGGGTTAACACACCGGCAATCGTTAGATCCCCTCGCGCCCACCGTCGGGTTACCGGAGCTATTGCAGTGTGTTGTGTATCATTCACACGTTCCTTCAATTTAGTAAAATCCATTAATCCGCTGGGTTCAGGCAATGTCCGTGCCTTTCCCAAGAACACAACCGACTGGCTAGCGAGGAACCTACAACTCTTCGGCTGAAAGGTGACGACGCATTACCCACCAGACCAATCTGTCAGACATGGTAATCACTTAAATTGAATACTACAACTAGAAAATCATTAGATGTTTATGCTGGTGGTTGGATATTCTCACTATAGAGAGCTAAAGCGGGGCAGAGGGAGAAAGAGACATTACGCCAGGCCGGTAAGCGCATTGTTAAAACTTGTTTCGTTCTTTGTGTCTATGCTTTAAAATCAATTTCTTTTTGTTTCTTCATGTTCGTTTACGGGACAACAAGTACGTTATTACAGTGGAAAAATCTAAAATAGAATAAATCTATAAAATTCCACAAATTATATACTATTTTTTGCTGACCGTCCATTACTCGGACTAATTATTAATATAACGAATAATTCACGTAGTCATATGCTGATCCGCACGTTCGAGCTGGCAGAAGAAAAGTAAGATTTGCAGAGATCGCGACGGTTTCAAGGTGACCCCTTGGATAACTTACCGGATTTCCGGACTGAGCAGCTCGACAAACAGGCCGTCTTTATGCTTTAACCTTTTTTTATGTTTTCAAATACTATACACGACGCTGTGGCTTTATCTAACCACATTGTGAATATGCCATTGTGGTAAATATATTTTGGACATCGAACCATTCTTTTTTGTACCATTTCGCATAATTTTTACTGTTTAATTAGTATTACATACTTTTAATTGTAAACTTTATTTTTATCCAAGTTGTATTTTGCACATTCTCTGTTTTTTGCACGTACCGTTCTCGAAAATTTTCTCTGTTTATTTAGGGGCCTATTTCTTTTCAATATTTCCTGAAAATTCACCGTATTTACCTGGTGTTTTAATTGCACAAAAAAGGGCGCAATAAAAAGGATAGCATGGGATATTTATGTTTATCCCCGTGAATGGGAAAACCAAGGGCGTTAACACACGGAAAATCTTTAGATCGCCTCGCGTCCACCGTCGGGTTACCGGAGCTGCACTGTGTTGTGTAAGGCTTATAATTCACACGCTCTCTCATTTTAGTAGAACCCATTAATCTGCGGGGTTCAGGCAATGTCCGTAAATTGCCTTGTCCAAAGACACAACCGACTAGCTAGCGACCGTTTTCGAACCTGCAACCTTTCGAATGAAAGGCGACGCACTTAACCACAGACTATCTATGCGTATCCATTAAATATATCAGAGTTAATACAAAAGTCCAAATATATGTACCACGTTAGAGGACTAGTTAAAATTCAGGCTAGGTAACAATAACTGGATTTTTTGATAAAAAAACTATAATCCATTTGCAGGCAATCAATAATAATTTCAAGCAATAACACCCTGGATGACCATTAAACCACCACATCTGTAAATCAACATTCTACTCCGTAAAATATAAATGCTACGGTGTGTACACTTTAGTGACCGCTGTGACGTAAATATGTAGTCCTGTAAGACTCGGAATAACTTTTTCTACTTACTCACCGAGTGTAAAGTAAAGTAAGAGATTTCTACGGATTAAAACTACGGAGATATTGGTAGTACTCTAAAAACCCTAGTATGTCTTAGAAGAACAGCACTTAACATGTCAAAATGAGGAGCTAAAACAGAAGAAGAAAAATGCTATTGATATCGAAAGTCGGCAGTACTGTGAATGTTGGCCGGTCACTGTTTAGTGTGTAGTGTATTCTGTAGCGTAGCCAGTCTGGAAAAATGGCAATTGCATCCAGTCATTTTTTTCAGTTAATTTGAACGCACACCGTGAACCGTGTGTTGTCAAGGCGAATGCCAACTAACAAGAAATTTTTTTAAATTTATGCTGACATCACAATTTTACAAACGTCAACAACTTATGCATTAATGCACATAATGTACAGCAAGGATGCAGCGAAAGACCAAAAAGTCACCGAGTCAGCTGCACCCTTTGTGTTTAGTTAGATAAATAATAAAATAAAGAAATACAATGCTGCACAGGCCAAAACCTTTTTTAAACTTATCATTTTATCTTAATTTACAGTAAACAAGTTACAGTGAAACAAAATATTAAGTAATAAACAGATATTATTGCAAAATTGACAGAAAGGGGCATTTAATAGTCAATCTAAATGTTGTCCATATGTTAATGCTTCTCTTTTTCCACTCACTGGAATAAACATGAATATCCCATCCTATGCAAATGATACATTTATATATTGTACGATCGTGTGGCTGAATGGTTAACCCGACCGGTACATATACCTAACATAAAAAAGAACCTTAGCCTAGTAAAAAATATATCCATCTAATTTTTGTTTAAACTTTGATCCCTTTTCCCAGGCAACAGTAGATTATATATACTGATAATAAGAGTTGAGGGTTTTTGATTAATCCAGCTTAACATAACCGGATTAATCAATTGATAACCATGGAAGTACCAGCTACTGAAGAGACCACAGATAACAATGACTCACTAGTCCCTCAGGTTGCTATTAAACCTGATATCTCTGTTGAGACATTTGCACAGTTATCAGAAGACAAACCCAGAATCGAGAAACCTAATTTCGAAACCAGTGGTGGTAATATAGTGATTGGTGGGCAGTACTATTGTCGCCGTAGCGATAGCTCCGTTCATATTGCTGAGGTCATCCAAAAACGAGTCAACACTCTTAGAGGTGATTTGAACGAATATTATGTTCATTATCAGGGATTTAACCGGAGATTGGATGAATGGGTTGAAGCTGATCGATTTGACCTCTCAAAAGTTATACAAGAAAGTAATACAACTGTTGTTAAAGCTGGTGATCCAAACGAAACCGCTGACAACCGTATGACGAGAAATCAAAAACGGAAGCACGATGAAATTAACCACGTCCAAAAGTCGTACGCTGAGATGGATCCAACAACAGCTGCCTTGGAGAAGGAACATGAAGCCATAACAAAGATTAAATACATAGATCGGATTCAGCTTGGAAAATATGAAATCGACGCGTGGTACTTTTCACCCTACCCTGATGAGTACGGAAAGCAGCCTAAGTTGTACGTCTGCGAATACTGCTTCAAATATATGAGGTTTGAGAGGACGTACAGTCGGCACTTGTTGGACTGTGCTTGGCGGCAACCACCGGGGAGGGAAATTTACCGCAAAAGTACGATCTCTGTTTATGAAATTGATGGCAAAGACGACAAAATCTATTGCCAGAATTTATGCCTTCTTGCGAAACTGTTTCTCGACCATAAAACCCTTTATTTTGATGTGGAGCCGTTTTTGTTTTATGTCATGACGGAAGTTGACAGGTATGGTGCGCATACGGTCGGGTATTTCTCGAAAGAAAAAGAATCACCAGATGGTAATAACCTGGCGTGCATCCTAATCCTACCTCCCTTCCAGCGGAAAGGATACGGAAAATTCCTTATTGCATTTAGCTACGAGCTCTCAAAAGTAGAGGGCCAAATTGGATCTCCTGAAAAGCCACTTTCCGATCTTGGAAAGCTTAGTTACCGGAGCTACTGGACATGGGTGTTGCTGGAGATTTTACGGGATTTTCGAGGCACTCTGTCCATCAAAGATTTGAGCGAAATGACAAGCATCACACAAGCTGATATTATCTCTTCACTCCAGTCATTGAACATGGTCAAGTATTGGAAGGGCCAACATGTGATATGCGTCACACAAAAGCACATAGAAGAACACCTAAAGTCCCAATACTTTAAACGGCCACGTTTGCCGGTGGACAGTGCGTTCCTAAAGTGGAATCCCACCAAAAAGAGACCCCCTTCAACCAAAAATGTGGTTCACCACAAAAAATCCAACCAGTAACTTTTGTTTATTTGGGCCAAAATATTTTTTACTGCCATTTTCATTTGTAAAATTGAGGTTTTTCTACTGTAGCTTTGTTTAATTAAACTGTCAAATTGAAAATACTGGTACCGGTATCTGTATCTTCATTTTACATTGCCATATATATGCATCTAGCTGGTATGCCATATGGTATGGCCCAATGGCAGTTGTAGATGTGCCTAAATAAACATAATAAATTGTTATGACATTAAAGCTGTGCATGGATAATGACAAACAGTCTAATGATATATAAATTGTAATACTTAAACGAAACCTTTTCAATTGAATATTGCCTTATATTCAAAACTGACAATGTAACTACCAATGGTACAAGTACTTAGTCTGGGTAGCTTTTCACAAAATTGTTTTTCTTTGGTTTACACACAATTGGATTTAAAACATTTCTTTATTTTTTTAGTTAACTGACAACAAATCAGTTATCAAGGTAATCAGTAACTGATGCACAGCCCTAATTACATACTGACATTGTATGTTTCCTGCTTGTAAATGTAATTAATCATACAACCATTTGTTTTAGAGTTTCTAGTCGTGTTCGGTTTAAGAATGAGCAATGAAAATAATTCTGCTGTTGTGATTGAAGGCGAAGCTTCTGAAAGTGAAGATGAAGACACAGTTTGCCCAAACCCGGATCCACAGACACAACCTACAAATGAAGTTATGACTGAAAGTCAAGCCGAATCTGACAAACATGTTTCGCAAGCTTCCACGCAAACTGTTGAGGAGTTCTTTAAATTGGGTGTCATCGCACCTTTTTTTAATTCTGGTCCGCATGATAAATTAAGAGAATCGAACATACGCTGGTGGAAATCACTAAGCAGCGAGCAAGCGAGTATCTGTCGAGGGGTGACTACGACCATGAAGAAAATCTGTAACAGACTCGATAAAACACAAACGCAAGCTGTTGATTCATCAAATCACATCCGAACTTGCTTGACGTCGTTGCAAAAATCAATTGATTCAATCAATGCAACAAACCGTTGTGCTCAAAACATTTTTCCAAATTTTGTTGACAATAAATTGTGAATTTCACCAAATTTTTCCCTGATTATTCAAGTGATCTACATGTATTGTATTGCAGTTGCTAAATGGTTTAAATGTGCATATAAAAGAAAATTTCATAAATAACCATTTTTTTATTTATTTAAACGTTGTTGCAATTAACTTCCTTTTTTTTACTTTTTGGCCCAGTCTTTATATAGAAACTTTGCTGTTTAACAGACTTTAATTGCAATATTCTTCCGTCTTTTTTACCTGATTATTATATCAATTACACTTAGTAAACAAAAGTTTGTGATGTCACTTTTAACAAAAAATGATTTAGATTTGTTTTTATTGAAGTAAATTAGAGCTTAATAGTCCATTTTAGTTAATAAAACTGAGATTATTAATCCATTTCGGCATAAAATTTACAATATATGGTAGAGCAATTTTTAATAGTATTTGATTTATTTTAAACATATTCCATATTCAAAATTGTTTATTATTAATTGCGAAATGATTCGGATTAGGATAAGACTAAATTAAGTCAACATTTAAAAACTTCAGGTTATGCTTGCTGTATATGTTCCTATTTATTACAAACCCCACTATGTATTTACTTCTATTTGTCATTTCTAAAAGTAAATAACCAATTAGAATAATTTTGTTTATTTATTTCGTTTTTTTTTCTGTGCAATTTCTTGATGTTAATCTTCTATTTTATTGTTTATCTTCTATTTTCCCATTTTAATGATATATTTTCTATATTCTTTCAGATAATCTTTAAGTAAGTAAAAAAACTAAGTAATAAAGTCAAGATAGTTTTGGAGCAAAAATGGCAGAGTTTTGGACGATATGTCTTCTCTCCATCGGCATGTTTATAGGCTGTGGCTTGGCTGGATGGATCCCTTTGGCTTTTACCTTATCCCAGGTGATTTTAAACGTCATGCTGATTAAGTTATGTTAGATTATGTAAAAGTTTATTCAACTTCATGAGTATGTTCCCCAACCTACCTGTAACATTAATAGGTTTGGATATTCATGTTTATCCCCGTGAATGGAAAAACCTAGGGGGTTATCACATGGGCAATCGTCAGATCACCTCGCGCCCATCGTCGGGTTACTGGAGCTATTGCAGTGTGTTGTATATGATAGACACGTTCCTTTAATTTTGTAGAACCCATTAATCCGCTGGGTTCAGGCAATGTCCGTAAAGTGCCTTGCCCAAGGACACAACCGACTAGCTAGCGACCAGTTTACCGTTGACTCTGGATGCAGTAGGTTTACAGTTGCTACAGGGCTACTAAGGTGCGTTGTCCTTTCGAATGTTGGAAACATTGCTTTGTTTATTATTCAACTAATCAGTATACCTATTTAGGTGGACAATAAAGGGTGTTATAACATAAGCAATTGTCAGAGTTAGGGTTGCAAAAAATTAACGTTTAACCACGGTTGTTGAAGTTCTGTTCATTATTTAAGCCACTGGGTTTCTACAACATATTCACTAAGTTTATTGTCTAAACAAGACTGAACCAACAAGTTTGCGGCTGGTTTTACCAAGCTGATTTGAATACCATCAGACAGTCGACCTGCTAAATTAACTTATCTGACTATGCACATAAAAAACCACATGGATAAGATGGGCAATTTTTTTTCCTGTGGTTGTAAAAATGGAATGGAGTTAATACGGACTTCAGACTACCTCACATAAACTGGTTATTGGTGATATTGCAATGTGTAATATGCCATTGAAAGGTTTCTTTACAGTTTTAGTAGAACTCTTAAAATCGGTCCAGGCAAAGTCTGCTAAGTGTGTTGCCCCATGAAACAACTATCAAGTCAGCAGCTTGTTTCCATCACACTACCACCCAACAAAATAATCCGAACTCAAAACAGAAAAAGTAACCACGTTTTTGAAATATTTCAGCGCAAAATTCAACTTTTCACAATATTTGGCGCTGGGTTACTGGTGGGCACCGCGCTAGCTGTGATTATACCTGAAGGGGTGCAGACGATGTACAATACTTCGCCTGTGGAGATGATTTCAACTCAACTCGGTTTGTTATTTGTTTCCTTCATATCATAGACTTCACATTGATATTTTGCCATGTGGGTGCACATAGAAAGGTTTATCGGCCACATCACTTTTTCCCCCATTTTAACAGGTGTGTTTACTGATAAGTTTCGACTGTAGTTTTGCAGCGAGGTTACCTCTCGTATACATGAGCAGATGAGCTATTGCATTATGTTGTGTGTAATAGAGAGTCTTTTTAGTTTTATTGGAACCATTAATTCAAGGGTTACGGCAAACTTTCAAGTGTCTTCTAAAGAAAACAATTAATTAATCAGCGACTAGTTTCCAAACCTTTTAAGCTAACTCTCCAAGGTTGATGTTTTAACCCGCCGATGTATGGGGGCGGTCCACTTAATAATTATTTTGTGTACTAGTGGGCTCTAGGTTGGTTATTACAGTTATGTAAAACACATAAGCTTACCAACCAACATACAATATGTGGTTGGGTTGTTGTCCTAAACTGAAATAATTGATCAACCATATAAAGCACTCTGCAATAGCTCTGGTAACCTGTCGATAGTCCGATGTTGGACACGAGGTAATTTTGAGATTCATTATGTTATAATGAATGACGCCAATGTCATTGACTTCTAGTTAACAGTAAATGCCCACATCCCACAGACAACACATAATGATTAGTTTAATATTTATTTTCTCCACAGACCATGTTCATTTGGAGGAGAAAGCGGAAAAAGTGGACGAAATCGACCTCGATTTCAAAAGCGCAAAGCTGGAGCAGCCGGAAGGTGGGTTAAGTGTTGGTGGGGGAATTTTGGGGGTGAAGTCTGATGGATACAGATAAGAGGGGGTGGGGTTACAACTGTTTAGCAATGCCTTACATATATTATTTGACCCCATTCTACTTCAGCCCTAATTCTAATTCGAATCGCATCCTCCTTTTATCCTTCATCAGAACCGTAATTCTAACTCAAGACTCTGGTCCAATTTTCTTTTCTAAGAAGTAAAACTTGAAATTCCAGCAAAACTTGACTCCTAATCCCAGCAAAACTTTACTCCTAAGAACTCCAAACCTATGCTAATTTTAACCCCTACCCTATTCTTGGTGCTACAAAGAAGCTTAGTGATATAACATGTACAGCAACGCAACTTTTCACGTCTAAGAAATTAAACTTGAACCCCTATGCTAATTTTAACGACCCTAAAACCCTATGCTAATTTTAACGACCCTAAAACCCTATGCTAATTTTAACGACCCTAAAACCCTATGCTAATTTTAACCCCCGCCCCAGTTATGGTGCTACAAAGAAGCTTAGTGGTAGAACATGTATATTAACGTCTTAACGACGATACTTTTCATGTCTAAAGTGCTCCTTATGCTAATTTTAACCCTAGTCATAATTTTAACCCCTGCCCTAGTCTTAATGCTACAAAAAAGTCTGTGGTAGAACAAACGATGGCTCACTTGTCCAATAAATAAAACTCGAACCCCTTTATGCCAGAGAGCAAGCAGCACACCCACACCCACGCAGGTGGGGCTCATCACGCCATCGGGGTTTCGCTTCTGCTTGGCTTCGTATTCATGTTGCTGGTCGATCAATTTGGGGGGTCAGCCCATTCTCACCCAACCGAGATACGACTGGGTGAGTTTCTTAGTAGTTTATTTGGTGCTTGGGTAAGTTAGGGTGTTTGTTGGGGTAACTTGGCTAGTTGGGGCGTTTAAGTTTGGGTTTTGTTGTTTTAGTTGGGGTGATTCGGTCAGTTTGGGTATTTTACTTCCATCAGAATATCACAAACTCTAACACTACATTAACTGAACTCAAAATCCAAATTATTAAATGTAAAATAGAAATAAACATAGGCCTAGTCAGGTATCCCCGACCCAATACCGTTTGGTCGATAAGTGATAAACAGTATTAGTTGGAAGAATATAGAATTCTATGACTTTATTAATAACCAGTGTCATCAGTCGTTGTACCAGACACAGTTTTATCAAATCAACCAGGTTCCAAACTTGTTCCTACCTGGCTGGTTGCGTTCCTGAGCAATGCAACAAAAATTACCTGAACCCAGTGGATTAATGATTTCAACTTGAAATGAAAGGATGACTTAATCATACACAACACACTGCAATAGCTCCGATAAAACGGCGGTTGGTGTGAGGTAATCTGTCAGTTAACTGTATAACAAAGCTCTTTTTTACATAATAGCAAGGTATATTTCCAGATGAACTGAACCAAAGCAAAGTTGGGACGGGAAGGTCACAGCAGCCGGACCAGCGGTCCAAGGGCCACACGGCCACCATCGGGCTCGTTGTGCACGCTGCGGCTGATGGGGTGGCCATGGGTGCGGCAGCTAGCACCGATCGCTCCGATCTGCAGTTCATCGTCTTCCTTGCTATAATGCTTCATAAGGTAACATGGTTGCTACAATGCATACAGTGGAAGTCCAACCGAATAGCTAGGTGGTGTAATGCATCGCCCTACAGTCTTAGGGTTGCAGGTATAAAACTAAATTTAGCTGGTCTGTTCTTTTCTTGGCGAAGGCACTTTGTAAACATTACCTGAACCCAATGACTTAACGAGCTATGTGAAAAATGAAGGAACATCTCAAGCATACACAACACACTACAACAGCTTCGGTAACCCGATAACGAATGCAACATAATCTCACAATAACCCAAGATGTAAGAACCATGCTATGCTACAGTATTTGTTCACTCACTAAATGCCGACTGGTTTTATCCCATCACCTTACCGCTAACAACGTATTGCGAATAAATTAGGTTTAGCGGCCACGTCTGCTATATTTATTAATTTATATTCTTTTTTTAATGACGTGTTTTAACAACTGTTCGTTTTGCCGTCTTTTCCTGTTCCTGTGTCGTGATTTGATTGGTTTTCTATTTTTAATACTGGGGCAAAAAATGAATAAACTAAAATTAAAAACTTAAACTAACCGATCGGATCAAACCAGAACATTCCCAGAATGACGTGATTAACGTTACAGGCGCCGGCAGCGTTCGGTTTGGTGTCATTTCTCGTCCACGAAGGTTTAGAACCTCGCAAGGTGAAGCGGCATCTGCTGGCTTTTGCACTCGCCGCCCCCTTGCTAGCCATCGTCACTTTCGTGTTTTTAAATCAGGTTGGTTTAAACGTTGTTGTTGTTGGAATCATATCCTTTAATAATGAGTGATGGCTGTAAAGTGCCTGGAGGGTGAAAGACAGTCCTACCGATTAGTTTTGGATTAGTGCGTCGCCCTTTAGCCGAAGGGTTACAGATTCGAAACTGGTCGCATGCTAGTCGGTTGTGTCCTTGGACAATGCAGTTAGCGGACATTGTCCGAACTCAGTGTTAATTTGGGTTCTGTCAAATTAAAGGAGCATACTGCTATAACTCCGTCAACGTGAATGAGCTCGTGAGGTGATCTGATGATTACGAATTACCCATGTGCGACTCCTTTTACGTAATCGCAAGGTGATCTGACGATTACATTTGGGATAACGTACATTGTGTTTTCCCATTCACAGGAGTAAACATGATTATCCCATCTCAACCATCTTTTAAACTCCCAGAAAGACAAGCAGATGTTGCAAGACTACAATGCAACCGGGGTCGCCATGTTGTTTTCCGCCGGCACGTTCCTATACGTGGCCACTGTGCACGTATTGCCCGAGGTGGCCCAGTCGGCCAGCGGGCCCGGCAAGCTTGGTCTGTGTGAGGTCCTGGTCCTTGTGCTGGGCTCTTTGTTTCCACTGATTCTTAATCTTAGCCATACCCACCACCACTAGCTTGTTGTATCCACGGAAAAAGTGCAATGTTTATTTTTAACTTATATTCAGGCCATTTCAAGCCACGTTATTAGAGATACTAACTATAGAAAAGTGCCAGATATTTAATTTTCTTTTTATATCATATGATTTTAAAAGTGTCCTCTAGTACATATATTTTAATTGTATGAGATTTTGCCAACATCTGATGTTAAATCCTTACAGTTTGATAACAATGGGTATTGTTATCCTAAGGCATTGATCACTTAAAGCTGTTTTTCCTGTATTTTTAGTTCTGTGGGTTAGCTTGTTCGTAACACAGCAGACTGATAGCCGAAAGGTTATGGGATCGATACTGCGAGCTAGTCGTTTATGTCCTTTGGTGAGACACCAAACGGGCGTTAATTAATAGCCCATTGGATTAATAGGTTGATTAGTGCCATAGTTATGTATGTATTGTATACATAATACAACACACTGCAAAAACTCTGATAACCAGACGGTGGGCGCTAATTAATCACACGATTACTCGTGTAAGGACGCTCCTAATTAATTTAAAGATTGCTTGTCAAACGGCTCCTTCGTTTTCCGACCTTCCGGAATAAACGTATACATCCAAATTACCAAACTTATCCAATAGTTCAGTTGGTATACCCCGAATACCAGCACAAATTGCAACGTTAATTGCGGAGCTCCCGTAGAATTGTAAAGCTTTGTAGATTTTTCGCTTAAATTCCGGACCTTTTCATTCCGCTGGTGATATCAACGTGTTGGGTGAAAGCTTTAACACCGCTCCAATGTATTGGCAGCGCGTTTTATTCGTTCTTCTTTCCTACCGTTAGAGGCGATCTTGAGCTACTTCTGCAATTAATTACCTGATCGAAATGCAAAATATTTTGAAACCATTTTTTCTGCACATATAGGCCTAGTTCACTATAGTGATGTTGGATTTTAGTTTCGTCAAATACATCCGCCAAACTCGCTTAAAATTGGATTCATTGGTTTTTAAAATACCATCAACACCGGACGCTTAGCTAGATAATAGCTTGTTGTAGTTCAGATCGACGGGATGTTAGATCAAAACCCGCCCTCTGCTTTTTGGCTTTACACAAGGAATTTAGCGACATTGCCTGAACCCAGTCGTTTAACAAACTTAAGCAATGTTTCCATTGTATTTACCATAGTGTAGTAGCTCAGGTAAAGTGCAGTGTACACGAGGTGACATTACGATTGCCCAGGTTATAAAACCGAGTCAGACTAACTATATGTAAATAACTGATTACCCACGAACCGGTAAGATAGGATATTCATGATTATCCCCGTGATTGGGAAAACCAAGGGGGTTTATACGGGTAATAGTCAGATCACCTCGTGCCCATCGTCGGGTTACCGGAGCTATTGCAGTGTGTTGTATATGATAGACACGTTCCTTCAATTTAGTGGAACCTGCAACCCTTCGACTAAAAAAATCATTTTTAAATCAACAGAGATAAACCTGATTATCTGATCATATTTTATAGCTCTTTTACGAATACCTTGTCTGAATTACATATAGTTTGTGTATACGTATGGACGTTTATACATAATTGTGTGCTTATCAAATCTAGTGCGATTTAATTTATCTTTAAATTTGAAATCAGTCAAAATAAATTTAATTACAGACCCAGCTGTAGGCCTGATGTAAACTGTGTATAACAAGTAATCTGACGATTGCCCGTGTCGTAACACTACTTTTGTTTTAAAGCACTCAGGTGGAAAAGCTTCACACAGATATCAATAACACTCGGTCAATGTTTTATCACATATCGCCACACCTTCGGTCATAGCCTATAGAGCTGACGTTGAAATTGGATAATTTATTACGGAAATCGCTGGAATTCCTGACTAGATCGAAACCCTTTGCGTCCTATTCTGCAAATATGACAACAAACAGAACAAACGACCTTCCTTTCTTCTTCGGGCATACGTCGCAATAAAGTTGTATTTGATCAAATATTAGTTCATGAGTCCACGCTTTGTTTAATCCGTTTGCTTTTACGTGAGTTGAACCATCAAGATTCCTTTTAAACTGAATTACTTTCAATGCGCAGGGAGATGTACAGTTTATATTGACCAGTTCTTCACGAGATTTAATGAGCTATTTTAGAGGACAAAATTAGGTCGTTTTTACTTCAGTGTTTGCTATGTTAATTAGACTATGGCAGTCAAATACATTAACTAGCTTGTTGGTACACTAAGAACTAGGCCAGCTATTATTACAGTCAACGATGGTGCTTTAGGGCTGAAAACGATATTTCCAATAAAAATGGTCTAAGTCTCAAGTATAACGAGTTGGTTTTCGTAATGTGAGCGGACCCGACTCCTCAAACTGCCTCCAAATTATACGCGTGGGTGGTTCGCTTGTTTTCGTTTAAAGGACTATGTTGTGTGCTAACATGCGAACAAAATGTCGTCTGAAAGCTTTCACGAGTACGCCTGTTATACCTCGACTCGAGTCTGAAAAGGCTTTAACCACAAATCACTTGAAAGACAACAGTGTTAGGCGCGCTCAGGTGAACAGACTTAGCTAATCCAACTTTTGTGCGGGAACAGACTACTTGCACACAAAATAAATGATATCGGATTACCTTTGAATCTAAGTTTTAGATCGAGTTAGTTGAAATACAACAAGAAGGGCTTGTCAAAACAACTTCTACTCACATCGCCGCTTATAGTTACCAGAAGGAATTCGTGCAGCATACACTAACATCGACATAGTGTTTTACGACGTTTAGCTGGGTAAAACTAAGAGGAGGAAAGGAGGGAGACTGCATATTAAAATAAAGATTAAGGCATTACATTAAGTTTTAAACATGGGGTTGGAGTTAGGGTTAGTTCTAGGGTTAAGATTACTGTTTGGAGCAGGGTTAAAATTTGTTTCCATAGTTTTAGTGAACAGATTCCCTCTTTCTTTCTTTCATTCCTTTTAGTGTTGCTAGTTTACTACAGGTCGGCTAAATGCTTGGAATTTCAATTGATAAGGTGTGGTGGTTGTGAAGTAAATATGATTAGAGCGCGATAGGTTATCGAATATAATTCATGCTACGGTGCTGACGAATAACATTATTCAGGTGATTTTGATTCATTTTAAAAACCCACGTCCTGTGCTGCTGCATGATAAAACAATAGCTTCATGTTCATATGAATTTATTAATTCTAAGAAGAATA
The DNA here is from genome assembly GCA_000149265.1 of Ciona savignyi. Taxonomy (NCBI): domain Eukaryota; kingdom Metazoa; phylum Chordata; class Ascidiacea; order Phlebobranchia; family Cionidae; genus Ciona; species Ciona savignyi. Next base: position 284,278 of record CH002954.1, read on the forward strand.
TTGATGTTAATATAGGCGACGAGCAATGGACCGTATGGAGAACAAGGATTCTCGTATTCAATGGAAGAAAATAAATCCCACCGACTCGGCCCGAAATTCCGTTCGAGCTCAGCACTCTACGAATCCTGTTGTTTTACGTCATACCAACAACAGTCAAGTTGGGTATCCGATCCAGTGGAAACCGGTTTCAACCAGTCGGAAGAACATTCGGGAAGTGAGATGTTTAACATGCTCCTTCGTTCATAATGTCGGGATGATTGATGTAACAGAGAACGCAATAGATTCGGTGCAAGGCGCAACTGCAAGGTAGGTAACTGCTTGCACCTGTACAAACTCACAAAACCCTGCATCCTGGCGATAAACAGGTCGTCGCCATGGTAATCTGGCGCGCTTAGGGATTTCCCCGTGAGTGGAGTTTTACAAAATTGAACACCACGTGCCCACAGTCGGGTTATCGGAGCTTTTCAATGTTGTTTTTATTCAGTTTGAATTCTCCTGTGTTCAAGATAGCACTAAGTACACAAGTAAAATAAAGATACATCGCAAATTTGAGATTAACTTTATAGATATATTAAGTAACATTGCTAAAATCTTTAGTTAAACTATACCAAATACCTTGACTTGAATTTCTAGATATTAAAGTTAGATTGGTAGATAGAAATATCTTAAGCTAAATTTGAATGCGGGAATTGTATATATTTTGAGTTGGGTTTGTAAAGGTTTGAGGTTAAATTTCATTATATATTGATATAAAGGTTTTTCGCAAGTATGGAGAAATCCATTTATACGGCTTATGAACTGTGGTAGACAATTTTAATGAAGAACCAGTCCTCTCTGGGCTTGACGCTTTAATCGTATTAACGGATTGTTCAAATACAAAATCGCTTTATCCGCGGTCTAGATATATCTTCCGTTAGTCGACCTAATATAGAGTAAATTATGTCTAATTATGCTGTCATGTGTTAGTATAGGATACTCATGTTTAGGTTGCGGAGTTAACTAATTGTGACATTAGTTTGAGGTTTAAGTCAATAGTGGAAGATTTGGGCCAAATTACGGAGTTCAACAATTGACCTTAGCTTTGATTTTAGCGCGAGTTTGTTTTTCTCGAGTAAATAAATCAACGTAAACTCGGTATTTACTCTTTTGTCTTATCTATGACGTTCGAAGTGGGTCAATTGTTCGTCTCTCGCTCGAGGGAAAAAGGCAAATTAATCTTTTTGTTGTCTCTCGTTAAAATTAAGAGAAAAAGGCATAAGCCCGCTCTATCGAGAATGCGCAGTTCGAATTGTTTAAGTTTGCTTTGAAATGGTTGGAAGCGCGTAAAGTTTAAGTTGCGCCGTGTCGAGTTATTCCTTGCTGTATTGTTCACGGTTAGATTTAAAGAAGGTCTAAAGTAGTGAGCATGAGTATTTAGAGTTATTTCGATTACCTTTTGGTTCTTTAAAACTTTTAGAACGTTAAACATTGTTAAAGTTGTTTAAAAAAAAACAGAAAAAAATACCGCTAAACGATAGTGTTTAAAGCAAGCCGGTAAATTAAATGACTAAACATAGCTATAGAGTTGCGTCGTGTCAACGCATTACCTAATAATTATTTATAAGATAAAATAGGGATATCTAAATATAGACAAGTCGCATTTTTCGAAATATATGGAGAAAGTTTCTTATGCGTCACGACAAATATTTTATCGCTGTGAAATAGAAAGTACGTGGAGTTAACTGGACAGGGCACTTATTAATTGCTTTTACAGAAGTCGTCGTCAGACCTGGCCAATTACTTTGTAATGATCAGTATTAAGTTGTGATCATTATTCAGTAACCTCGAAATTTTCCTTTTCTTTCAACAGTTGTCGTGCTAATGTGCTTTCTGTGATACCGCACAAGAAAAAGCAGGAATCGGGACTTACAGGGCAATCTGTAGTTGGTAGCAATTGGGATCAACCACAAGCCGCTCAAACACCTAGTCCGCCTTACGAACGAAAACGCTTCCATTCTAATAGTTTCCCTTCAATACCCGCTAGTAGTGTCGGTGCTAAGGAGGGCGACAGGATTAATTGCTCTAAAGGGGAGTTAGTCAAGTGTAAACCTGCCGATTGGCAAAAAGAAACCATCGACGACAAGGGCAATTTGGACAATATTGTTTCTACTGTACAATCGAAGAATTCCGAAGCTACTGGAGCTATTACTAATCAAGGATCAGTTACTACTAAACGAGACAGTTATATTACCTCGCAACCAAAGTTAGATAACGGGCGAAGAGAACGCGCTTTGGCCGCCATTATGAAGTCCAATTCCGGCAAGAAACCAGTTCGAGTTCACTTGCTTACCGGCGACTCTATTTTACTGGTATTTGACGTGAGTATGTGCATAACTAGATAGAACTATCACGACCGGCACTATATGACGCGGGTAAATCACTGATCTACGATGGTAATTACGCTATAAATTTCTCGCTAAGAAATAAAGATTAGATGCTTATTTCTATAATTGTCTTCATTGCCGCAATATTTATGCATAACTTATTTCACATCCGGCATTATTAATGTGAAGTCACCCTAGTTTCTGTGACGACATACACACGGTAATCGTTTGATACACCGATCAGTAAATATATTTGGCTACCAATCTAAGTTTTCCATTAGCCGAATCTGTTGACGTATCTAAAACAGTTCCAGATAAGAACCACTAAATCGACATGTAGGCACGCATTCCAGGCTTGATGCTGTACAGATAACTTATCTCATGACCAATGACCATTGCTTGAATAACTGTTTACACGTTCTGACAGGCAAAGGCTGCTGTTAAAGATGTCTTCGAGCAAGTATGTACAATGTACTCAATCAAAGAGAGCCATTTCTTTGGGCTGTCTGCAGTAGTAGGTAAGCCCAATCACCTACATTATTATAAAGCTATATGTTTACATACATTGTGTATTTTTAGGAATATATCTATTTATATACTATGTAAATATCTGACCGGTACAGCACTATTACATAACATATTTTTGTAACGCGTTGTATGCGTTTTGCTAGCAAAACAAGCATGTTACACGGGACATGTTGTATTCTGGCGCGATATGTGGAAAACTGGTTGCCTTATTAGTTTTATCAGTTGGTCAGTTGATTGTGTGCTTGAAACCAGTCACTGGCTAGTTAGTTGTGTCCTTAAAGCAAGGCACTCATCGTAAATCGCCTGAACCTAGGGGATTTAAGGCTTTCATTAAAACTGAAGGAACGTCTCGAACATATTTATCACGCTGCAATAGCCCCGGTAACTTAACGGCGGGCGCAAAGCATTTTGACAATTACTCATGTTAGAACGCTCCCTTACATATTAGCGAGGTAATCTAAAGATTACCCGTATGATAACGCCTCTTTATTTTCCCATTCATAAAAATTAAAAAACGAATATCCTATTTTCCTTACAGAAAATGAGCACAGGTTTATGGACCTGAAGCAACGCTTGTCAAAGTATGCTCCTAAGGAATGGGGGAAGGAACTTAAACGAAGGGTGAGTTATCGTGGGATCGGGTTACTTTTATACCCCACCCATGTATCATATGTCTTAAAAGTTGCTTTTTCCATCGCCGTACTTCACATTCTTTATTGGACTGTTGAAAACCGCGGTAAATGCTGCGAAATGAGAAGCAGCACTCAAAGAAAGAAAATTGGGAAGGGGAAATTGCTCACTAAAACCATTTAAACTAATTTGAACCCTGCCCTAAACAATAATCTCAACCACAGAGCTAACCCTAACTTTAAGCCCAGCCTTAACGCCTTAATCTGGGTGAAACTAAACAGTCATGGTGGCAGTTAGGGTTAGTTTTGGAGTTGCGATTAGTGTTTAGGGCAGGGTTAGAATTAGTTTCCATAATTTTAGTTAGCAGTTTCCCTCCAACCTATTTCTCTCCTTTTAGCGTTGCCCCCTTTATCTTTATTTCAGTAAACAATTTCCTCTTTCCCTCTCTTTAGTTTTACCCGAGATGACGTTTCACAAGCGTTTTAGTCGACCCTTTAAATCGATACATTGGCGGCCTTGCACTTGGGCCCTTATGTCGGCCAATCCCGCTTTTTAGCAATACTTGAAGTCTACTAAACGACACTTTCGGTTTAAGAGCTTCCACTTTCATCCGTCGTTTAAACGCCCCACAAAGCATTGCTACGTTCAATTCAATCAATAGTGTAAAGTTTAAAGACGTCGTGTCAAATCCACGTTTTTGCGACGCAATAACAGTCGTATGTGTCTCATCCGATAAAAAAAGATGGCGGCCAAATCACAGGTGACAGGTATCAACACTCCATTGACGTTAGTTTGATTTCACGACTGAACTGTCATGAATAGCCAAAGCTGGTTCTTAGTATCAAATTCCAGTTTATTGTCCAAATAAGCACCCTGCTGTCTCAGGTCTTCGGTTTATTACTATTGTTCCCTTTTGTTTGCGATCTCAGCAGTAGTTTATACTGATCAGAGATACGTTTAACTATTTTGAATGTTTTAACCTTTGGTTCAAATCTTGGTGGGCCAATCTTGTTCTTGTGTTAGATTTGATTTAAACACCCACGAAATAATTGTTTCCTATTTTGAACCATGGATGTCCATACGAGTGTTAAAATTACTGGTTATTAGAATATAACGGAACCTGTACGGTCGTGTGGCCGAATGGTTAACACGACCTATACATATACCGACAGTTATATACAAAAATTGTTAGTAACGAACCCGACATGGTTTGGTAACTTACCCCAGTATAAAAATACCAAAAAAAAAACAAACAAAAAAAACGGCGCTTAATAGCACTGAAATGAACACAATCTCGCCGTTTGTTTTGTGTATCGAGTCCCAGCGGTGGCTACACTAGCGCTGTTGACACACTAAATACCCCGCGGGCACAACCGTCGTTCTGTATTTACGTCGCATCGTCGACCTAATTTAAAATCTTAACATATTCCCGTCCAAAACAGGAATTTAATCATCATGAACAGCTCTAATCAAACAGCCCACCATGTAACTTGTCTTCGTTGCTACGCGATTAATGTAACGTAGTAGTGATAGTACTGATGACTCCCCGAATAGCTGGTTTCGACAAAATTATGTCTTGTTTTATTTTAAACCACTTTAACATTCCATTCCACTGAGAGAGAATGTTCTAATCGTTATACGAACAAGCCACAAAACTTGACACGTCACCAGACCAGCGTAAAACTTTAATACCAACTTAAAATTCAATTTTTTTTGTATTTTCCAGGCAAGTGACTTAAGTATCCAACCCTCTTCCGTCTTTACCATTCAATTCCAAGTTCAATATTACGTGGAACACCCTAGGCTTATTTGGTGAGTTTCCTTTGCTCTTTATTTTTTGTTTGTCGTTTTAACGTTACTTTTATTTTTAAAACTTTGTATCAAAAGATTTCCTCAAAAACACAGTTCCTGTGTGAAAAACAAGAGATTTCCTGTAACTTATATTTATCCTTGTCACCATAAACATTATATCAGGATTTCGTGCGTTGGTTGCTGTTTATAGTTCAGTTGGAGCGAACGTCGCAATATCCACCGCAAAATCGGGTCAAATGACTCGGTTAAAGACTTCCATACGTGGGTGGATCATCGGATCGAATAGTTCTAAAAATAGAAATTTCTATTGCAACGTCACGCGCAATCCGTGTATAGGTCTTCGCTGTAGCGTAAAACAGTTCTTTTCAGACATAAACTCTAATTTAAACAGAACCAACCTTCCGTAAAGTGGAGATTTTTAAACTTAAGCGGTTGAAACGTGTAACCCTATTCAAAGTTAAAAACGGTAGGTCGCTTCTGGGTAAAATCGTTTAACATCCATGAATAAATAAAATTAAAAATAATTACTTTGCAAAAAGTTGTAACTCCACGTATAAGTCCAAAGTCTCTTTGGGGTAAAAACTGCTTATCAGTCAAATATAAATAAAATAAAATTGTTAAACTCTACCAAAATTTACAACTCTACGTTTAAGTTCAAAAGTTAAAAGCGATAGTCGATTCGTGGTAAAATCTTTTTATTAACCAAATAAAAAAAAAAAAAAGTGTAACTCTGCAAAAGGGTTAAACTTAAAGTTCTAAAAGTTAATAAAAGGGAACTCTGAAAAAATGTGTAACTATTTGGTTAAGTTCAATTTGGTCGCTTCAGGGTTAAACCTATATATCACCCAAATCCTCCGGCTCTTGTACAAAGCCCTGCTTGTGTTAACATGATCGCCCATCCGACCGCATGCCAACAGTATGATGAATAGCTCCGCGAAGCGCTATATCAACAATATCGCTTTAGAATTGAGGTTTTCCGGGCTGTAGGGGTTAATTAAATTGAATTTCGTAAATGAAAGCGATTGAAGGTATTTTCTTGTGAAATTAAATCGTAACGATGGGCTGACCCACTTATTATAATCTCTAATTTGCTTAAAGAAAGAAACCACTTGAAATTGATCGAGACCGTTTCAATAATAGAGATTATTTCAACTTTTAGAACCTCGATAATGAGCGCTTTCTAACTGGTTGGTTTGAGAGACAAAACGAATGTAATCAATTATCGAGCACCTGTGTTATTAGTATTACTTTATGTCCTGCTGGTATGAATAATACGCCGCAGGCATTATGTGGAATCGGGCACTTGTAGCAACACTAAACACCCGACACGCTACACTGTGGGAAGTGTGTTCAAAATTCTTCGGGGTTTTTAACGACGTTGTCATATTTCCCTAATTACGTCATCGAAACGGAGTTTGTAGATGAACCGTGTCGAGTTCATTCATGGCGCCACTTTCGGACAACACTAAAAGGAGGGAAAGAAGGAAACTGCACACTAAAATTATGAAACTAATTTTAATCCTGCCCTAAACACTAATCTCACCTCAAAACTAACTCTAATTTCACCCCCATGTGTTTAAAACTAACTCTAACGGATAATCTTTAGTTTAGCGTGCAGTTTTTCCTCTTTTCTCCTCCCCTTCATTTAGTCCCCCCTTTCGCATTCCATCGCGGCCCATTCAACGTTAAACCGTCGGCCAAAAACACGGTTAAAGAAACGAAGAAATGCGGAAATTTAACCTAAAGCAAGTTTAAACGTCAAATCACGACCCATAAAGGCTGAGCCCTTGCAGCAAGCCAAGCGGAAATGATCATCCCACGGTAGATAAGAGCTACCCACTCGATGGACAGGGATGCCTTGTGGTTGGTAGAGCGCATCTCCTTCACTTTAACCTCGTCCACAATGCGTTAAACCAGACCCGACCATTGAGCAGTCATAACACGACCTGTGTGGTTTAGTTAGAGTGGTTCTGCACTCTCCCTTGCGCATTCTTAAATTTGCAATAGCTTGCCAAGCCGTGGCCATGTTTGCAGATTTGAAATATTGCCAAGTCATGGCCATTTGCAGCCCTAAAAGCTAAAATTTATCGCCCTAATCACAAATCTAGTAACCAAAACCTCTTTCGCTAACTATCGAGAAAAACAGTTTGTGTAAATTTGTAGATTTCAAGTTAAAACTTGATGTTAATCTCAAATTCGCTAAAACTTAACAGTAATGTTTATTTACAGCCTTAAATTATCGGCCTAAACATAAATACAGTCCTTTAATTTACAGCTATACAGTACCCAAACGTTTAAACGCCGTGATAAAATAAAATCTCTTCCGCTAACTTTCTAGAACAAATTTTCCGACTAAATTTGTAAATTTCCATCAAAACCTTAAAAGAGGCGCCAATCGATTTATTTTACGAGGGGCGCAAGTGCAAACCAATTTAGTTGGTTATCATTCAACGTGAATTACCGTTCACAGAAGGCAAGTACCGTGACCTGCAGGTCGAAACGCCTGCTTAGCGAACGAACATTTAGTTTGTTATGTAACTCCTCTAATGTAGCTTATCCGTCAACTGCATTCTATGCTTAATTGCGTTTACGAATTCCCCAATTGCACAAAAGAATTATTGCATCCAAAATGTCGATTTAAGACCAAATTATTGAAGGGTTGCCTTTGTCTATAAACCAAGACAGTTACTTTAATATAACGCAGAAGCTATTTAAGGGTTGCCAATATAACAAAAGGGTCACTTCAATGTCTTAAATTAAAAAAAGTATTTAATTGTTGCCTATATAACGAATCGGTTACTTAAAATTAGATTTATAAAGATTTATCGAAACCTGGGCTATTTTTACGACCCACGCGTCGTAGGTAAGAGCAATGACTGCAAGGTTGTTGTCCTCTCAAATAATAAAAATCTCGTTCATCAAACAGCATAGGAATGCTAAAACATACAACGCCGTCATGAAAACAAACCATCTATCCATGGCTTCCCACTTATTAGACTGAGTGTTATGATATTCACTTTAATCCCACTCTAAACGGCAGAATGAAAGCTCGTTATTCTTTGCAACTTTTCCGCTTATACCAACTCTCGCCTTGTATGAGTTGTCGCGGTTATTTTGTGGGTTTGAAGTTAATATTGTTGTCCATGTCTTATGTTGTCTTTTTAACTGGGTGATGTCATGCACAGAAAGTGGCTAAGATAGTGCAAACTAAAATAATGGAAAATGGGAAACTGCTCACTAAAATTAAAGATTATGGTGTTAGGGTTAGTGTTAGGGCTGGGGTTGCAGTTTAGGGTAATTCTGGGCTTGAACTTAGTATTTGGGGTAGGGTTAGAATAATTTCCATAGTTTTAGTGAGCAGTTTCCCTCCTTACCTCACTTTTGATGTTGCCCGGCGAAAATCCTAAAAACGCGTCTTAATGATGTGTACTGACACCTACGCGTTAATTATGCACACACACGCACGCGCACACATTCCATGCGCGCTTTGGTGTTTACACAACACCCGAAGTCTCGAACTTTCTAAACGAGCTAAACGCTGTTAATTAGAGGTCTATACCGGACATACCAAATAACAACTTTGCTTACCACCGATCGTAATTACAACGTTTTCTTACAATTTCACCACCACATTACAGTGGTGAATATGTCTATTACACCGCACAACCCATACAACTAGCATTTTTGGCGATCCCACCTGCAAATCTGCCAATTAACCCGTCGAAACAACCGTATAATCACAACGACAATATGTGTATGTCAAAAGCAGCAACCAAACACAAACACCATAACCAATATATGTAAACCAAAACCATAACCCCCATATACAATCAAAAATCCCAACCAAACACCACAAAAACAGTAGGTGTATGTCAAAAAGCACAACTAAACTGCATAACCACCATATTTAAGTCAAAAAATCACATCCAAACATCATATGTGAGTCACACACCATATTTAATTTAAACATCATACCAACCATATGTAAGTTAAAAATCACAACCAAAACCATAACCTTACAATATATCCTTTCCACAGTAACCAGGAATCCAGACACCACTACTACCTACAACTCAAGAGGAATGTGCTGCAATCGAAGGTTGCCACCAAGGATGAAACTCTGATCACTTTAGCTGCTTCATCACTGCATCTGGACATGGGAACATTCGACCCTTCTCTCCATTCTGGACGATATTTTGATCCCCACGAATACGTCCCGACTTGGGTAAGATAATAATGCTGTGAATGTGTCATATAACAATGTCTAATTTAATAGTGTTAAGGTTACCGGTAACTGTAAATAGTTAATAATACCGGTAACTGTACATAGTTAATATTACCGATAACTGTAAATAGTTATTATTACAGGTAATTGTAAATAGTTAATATTACCGATACCTATATTGTGGCCGAATGGTTAGCGACCGATTTTTATACCGAAATACATTTAAAACGTAACTTGCCCATATGACTCGAAACTTAGAACGCATGACTGACGGTTAAAACCGTGGTTGTCTGGCCGAATGTTTAGCGACACGAATTCAGACCAATGCAAAAAAATAAGAGGCGTAATTAAATACCGGATATATATTACATCTTCTTTCATTAATTCAGTTTCATTTATTCAATTTTTAAGTTACAAACAATTACTTACACATACTAAATAGTTTAACACAAAAATATAGAAACCAATCTAACAGATAGTATAACCGAATATCGGTATTGAATATAGCAAACCGAAAGTAACATTATTTTTATATCAACCATGACGTATAATGTATTCTTTCAACGGAATTGGCCTACATGGATTTTAAACAAAATAATCTTTACTTCGGGAGGGTGTTTTGAAACATAACTGACGAGTGAATCGACTATATATAGCGCGCTTGTGCGAAATATTCCGCAGCTATGTTGTTGTTGTTGTTGTGTTGACACTGCTTCCCTGGTTCTTCCGATAAGTTTATTTTGGTTGCCCCCCCCTATAAAAGCTTCCTCTACGCGAGTTGATTATGACAATAACTCAACGCTATTTCGGGGGATTTCTCGACATTGGATAGTTCCTACGCGTCACAATCACAACTGCTAGCATCACAAAGCATATTGTCATGTCGTCTAAACCAGTGCTCCGCAACCTTCTTTTAGAGGCTCATTTAGAAACTTACTATATTTGACGGCACATCGCAGTCAAAATTGTAAAACGATAGGCCTTCTGACAAGCTAAATATAATTGACATAATATTAGCGAAGTGTCTGATAGCAGTAATATTCATTTTTTTCTTGCGGTACACCGAGAATTGTCGTTCGGCACAGCAGTAGCGTGCAACGGCACACTGGTTTGAAGCACCGGTCTTAACCCGTCTACGTTTCCACAGTTCGTAAAGAAATGGGGGGTTGATTATTTCTGGTCCCATCTTCCGGCCTTGCACAAAGAGATGGTAGAAACAACACCTTTCAACGTACAGGCTGAATACATAAAGCAGGCTTCTTGCATTGAAGATGTGCCGGTCCACTACTACAAGCTTTATAAGGTAAGCCGAATAGGAAATGGTCTCGAATGCGTTAAGTCCAGTTTATCGCCCACCCTTCCCACGATACGTAATTTGCCCTGTTTATGTGCTTTAAATTATCGAATTGAATACAGCAACAAGATAACACTACTTATATTTTAATATCTAGCATAACTGTTATTTCTATTGAGAATGGTGCCCACATGCTTAAGATCAAGTTTATCTGTCCCACGATATGCAATTTTCGTTGTGCACCTGAAATCATTGAAATTTATGTAGGAGCACAATTGTTTTCTTTGTTTTTGGATAAATCACCTTATAAACGCCACGAAATATTCAGCAGAGGCACAACACTAATATTGTATTATCCAAAATAATAACTACATGTTATTAAAATGCGGCGTGTAGTTTTGTGGCCTTTTTGTTTCTCTAGCGTTATTATTATTAACCTCCAAAGTGGCCAAATTTTTTTCACCTGGCATCTATGGAATAAAAAACAAATCTCACAAAACCCGTCATAATCACCCTCTTGCACATTCTCGTCTCTTTTCCACGTAAGCAGCGGCGTCATAATGAATCTTGTTATTTCGATAATTATCTACGCGTCATATATTCACCTACGTAATAAACGGAACCTCGATTTCACGCTTATAACCTGAAACCCGAGGTTTATACGATTATAAGCTAAAACCCCAGGTTCATAGGAACCCCGATGTTTACAACCATTTCACGCCAATCGCTCAAAATGCTCGTAAATCTCGAGATTACGTAATATTTTGTGTGACGTCAGTGAACTGCGAGCGCATAACATCAAAGCGGTAAATGATCATTCTACTACTGACCGTTGACTTATGGCCTCATTGGTATTTCCAATTTTGCTGGTTATGTGGATTTAATGGAAACAAAGTTGAGAAACCTTTATTAATGCTACTCGATCGCACGTTAGTAGCCAGTTATCCCCAAAAATGGCAACACTAAAATGAGGGAAATAGGTGGGAAATAGAAAGAAAATGGAAGAAGGGAAACTGCTCACTAAAACCGCGAAAATTATTCAACTCTGCTTTAAACACTAATCTCAACCACATAACTAACGATAACTTAAACCCCCAGCCATTACACGAGTCATAATGTTCTTTTTAGTCAGAAATTTCCCTCGTTCCCTTTAGTACACCCCCCCCTAAAAAAAGGCCGCGCGTGCCTTTTCTGTAACTACCATCATCATTATGTAAGGGTTAGCCGAATTACGGCTTTTGGCAGAATCTTTAAGTCTAATTTACATAGTTAACGTGGCAACGAAGCGTGGGTGAAAACTTTGAAGCTTTAAACTTGAATGTTGTTTGTTTAAAACGCACCGACTTGGAACTAAAGCTCGTTATTAAAAGTTTGTCGAACTTTCTGATAAAGTAGCATCAGTCAAAATCAATTTGACGCTGTACGAACTTGTCAATAACAAATGTTCAACCCCGAAAATATCCGGCGTCCATAGCTCTCTTGTTAAGTCGTATGTTGACAACCAACAGGCGCCTCGGAAATCAGCTCGTTTCCTATATTCACACAGATTCGGTAATCCAAGTTTCCTATCTATTACTATATCCCACCGAACCGGGTGACTCATACGCTGCTCGGTGCCTTAGATCGCTTAAACTGTTTTTCATGTTGTCATTACGTCATCTTTTGTAATCCGTTTCCGACTGGTTTATCCGTTCAGGTCACTTTCGACGATTGAAAATCTGGACTCGAATCGTTTTGTTGACGGGGTAATAATGCGCCATTAAAACGGGCATCGGTTAGGTTTCCTTCCTTTATAAAATTTCCATTATGACGAACAGAAGGCTTTATGAAGTCATGGTAAGGATGAACGCCGCCCGTGGCGCGCGTCACATTTTATGACGTCAAGAATTCTAGAAAGAAAAATCGTATTCTGGAATTTCACGCCTCACGAAAACGCGCCACGCTGTCAGATCACTGTACTTCGAAATCTTTAGCGTCCAACTAGGCTTGAAACCGCAACCTAAAATACGGAGTGTCTCTCCTATGTAACCTTAGCCGGGTCATTATAGGATAAACAGCGACCTAGACTTATCTTTCTTTTGTTTGCTGTTCATCGCGCGTTTACAAAGCATAAACCGCATTATTGGAATTAGACAACCAGACACTTCTACTAAGTTCCCTTTGTAGCCATCAAAGTCCAGTCTACCCACCCACCGGCCTAATTAGTTCCATTTCCATGCTAAAGGAGCAGACAGATAGTTCGCCAGTTTGACTCCCAAGGCTATTCAATTATGCGTTTCTGTCGCTTTCTCTTGCCAAGCGTCTGGCAAGTATTAGTCTGGATCGATACAAAAACTTGACCTTTAGTAACTCTTTGTTTTTGGGCGGCATAAGGGAAGGGGGGAGAACAGCACACTCCAACAAAGATTATGGTGTTGGCTTAATTTTGTGTATATAATGGGCAACACTCAAATAAGGGAAAGAGGAAAACTGTTCACTAAAATCGAAACTAATTCTAATCCTGCCCTAAACCCCAATCTCAGCCCCAGAACGAACCCTTACGCTAATTATAATACTACAATCCTCATTTTAGTGAGCAATTTCTATTAAGTTTTACACTTCTTTCGAATTATGTACCTGAAAATAACACAAAAAATCGTCACAAAAATGAACATCTAAATATTTTAATTAAATCCCGTTTTCTTTTTCGCAGACAAAGAAGGAGTCCTCTCCATCCGTGCTCCTCGGGATTTATCACCAGGGCATCCGCATCCACCACCTGGCGCTACAGAGGGAGGAAGGAGCTCATCTTCTCGATTTCGAGTTCCCGTGGAATAAAGTCGGTCGACTCTTCTTCGCTGTGAGTAACATTATGGAGGTGATGGTGTCCGTTGGAATACGCGCGTTTTTGTGAATGCCATTTGCATACGGACGAAAACACGCGTAAAAATACGGACAAAAACCGCCATTTGCATACTGACGAAAACACGCGTAAAAAATACGGACGAAAACGCCATTTGCATACGGACGAAAACACGCGTAAAAAATACTGACGAAAACGCCATTTGCGTACGGACGAAAAAACGCTCCTTGCATACTGACGAAAACACGCGTAAAAAATACGGACAAAAACGCCCTTTGCATACGGATGAAAACGCTTCTTGCATACTTACGAAAACACGCGTTACAAAAAAATGCGGACAAAAAAACTCCCTTTGCATACGAAACAAAACACGCTTTGTAAATTGCATACATCTTTAAAAATAACCCGTTTTACACCAACTGCTTAAATTTTAATATTTAACCGCAAAACCAATCTTTAAATCCGTGGTTTAAAACGTAACCCTAATATTTACATTCCATACCATACAGCATTACGTTCAAACACTATAATCATCCAACAATTAGCTTTACAATGCGTAATTTTACGATTACGTCACCGCTTGCGTCATCAAATGATTTTATTGCCTAGTCATGTTAATGGCAGTTTAAACTTTGTAAGGTCATGAGTAAATCGCTCCGTCCAGACCAATATATCGCTCATACTAACAACTCATAATTGTGAGTAATTCTGATTTCGACACGGGCCCGTTCATTTTCTTTTCACCGCTTCAAAAGGATATTGTACTTTCGCAATTGACCATATTTGGAGTAGGAGAAAACCACTTTTGAGGTTTAAGTCTTTCTCAAATTCCCTCACAAGCCGTTGTAAAATGCGTTTTGAGAGAATTTCTTATATTTTTTCTAACTAAGTCGTTGTAGAATGTGAGTTGAGAGATTTCTTTTTTTAAAAAGAATTTTTTCTTCATAACACTCAAAGTGAAAGCGCTGTGCGGTGAAGATCTAATTACACCCCATGCCTGATCTAACAATAGGTTCAAGGCATGCGCGCTTTAAGTGCAGACCACAATCCGGTTTTACTACACAGATTGAAATAAATGCAGTTTTCGCTCAAAATTGTTGGCGTTTGGTTGGAAAACCACTGTTTGCGCTTGAAAAGAAAGTTCCTTTGAACTAAATACCAAATATGTGACGCAATTCTCTTTGCTGTTTGTTACTGGAAATCATTTAGATACCATTTGTTGCCCACCAATCGGTCGAAGAAATTCCTTTAGTCCATGGACAAAATCAAAAGTAGTGAATGATGGAAATTGGTCACTAAAACTTTGGAAACTAATTTTGACCCTACCCCAAACACTTATCTTAGGGGATAACTAAAAGGAGACAAAGAGAGAGCAAGGAAAAAGGGAAAGGAGGGAAACTGCTCAATAAAATGAATATTAGGGCATTAAATTTAGTTTTAAACATAAATTTTAACATTTTCTTTTATTCCAGGCAAAGCGATTTGAAATCTACCCCGAAGACCTTCCAGCAAGTCGTCGTTTGACCTACTACACTGGGAGCCACACCCGCTCCAAGTATTTGCTGCGGCTACTCAGGGAAACTCATTCACTCTACATGAGTTTGACCCCCTTTGTTCAACACCTCAGGAAACTAGACGGGCGAACCAGTGAGTAAAGTTCATCTTATTATTAAAATGAAAAATTTTATAGTTAGAATAGAGTGTTTCGCCAAAAATCACTTATAACCTAGTATAATGTTTTATTATTACACTTCCTATTGCCGACAGACTGGTGTATTTTTATTAAAACACGCGCGTAAACGTGCGTTTTAATCCGTCTTCATGCGCTTTGCGTCCTTTTTTACGCAGTTTAGTTTTATATTCACAAACTAAATCCGTTTTCACCATAACTCGTTTAATGCAAGTTTGGCCAGCGCGTTAACTCAGCACATTCTTTCACCTCATAAACACGACAAAACTTTCGCGGGAGGGCGCAAAAGGGACATTTCTATCAACAATCCGTCCACCGCACGTCGTAAAATGTTCATGTTCGTAACGAAGCGACGAATGGTTTTACATCCCTAGTATCGGAACCTGTAGATTACCAAGCCACTGAACGATGACAGAATCGTGTTAACCGCGCATATCTTATCGTGGGAACGAATTAGGCCTGTCCGACGTCGTGTTTAGCAAACTTGCGATTATCTTGGCCGAATGGTTAACGCGACCGATACATATAACGATTTTTATAGACAAAACACGGTTTTCGTGACGAGTCCATCATGGGTTCGATACTTAGTCCTTAAAGGTAAAGGAAATGTTGAAAACAGTTTTAAAGCCAACACACCGACTTAATTTACTTTAAATTTTAACACTAACTAAAACATGTTCGCTTAAAAATGTATCTATTTTTACATGTTTCCTATCAAAATGTTAAAACTTTTCGTGTTTTGATGTGGTGTCCAATTTTAAACCGATTTTTAATCATATAATCTTACCGCTTCTAATACATCAGCGGTTAGCTTGGTAATATTGTAGTAAAGCGTTAGTGAGCCGATTCGGATATTGCGATCAGCTTATTTCGGATGACACGAGGCACTTCCACGTAAAACCCGACAAGATGTGTGTTTTGTGGATATGAGCAAACACTTGCGTGCTGTCATCGGTTCCTTATCTGGACTCATCTTAACTACTTGAGAAGTACTCGCTATCTCGTTGTGCTTTGTGATGAAAGAAACGCCTTTTAAACGTCGCGTTCTGCTCTTTTTTTGTTGGGTGTGGGCTAAAGGAGGGTAAGAGGGAAACTGCGCACTAAAATGGCGATTATGGCGTTTGGTTAGGTGTTACCTTAGTTTTTGAAGTTAGTGTTAGTTGCTGGGGTAAGTTAAGTATTGGGTTAAGGTTAAAATTTGTTATTCTTCTTTTATTTACCAGTTTTCCCCTCATTTCCTCTAATGTTACGCAAAAAGGTTTGTTAAATACATAAAACAAGATAAAATCAACCCCAATAGCTAGTAACGAAATCACATATTAAATAACTTTACCTAATCTCCACACTGTTACCCCAATAGTATTAAATAAATGAAACAAGCTAAAACTGACCATAATAGCAAATTATGAAATCTTACACCAAATAGCTTTACCTAATCCCCAATCCTTTTACAGCAAAGCGAAAATGTCACGTTATTTAAATACCAAACAAGCGAAGGCCACACGTTATTTCCGACCGCATATAGAGGTCTATAATTGGTGACCAGTCAACTGAAGCCCTTACAACTGAACCCCTTACAACTGAGCCCCTACAACTGAACCCCTTTTAACCGAACGCTTTTAATTGAAAAGGGGGTTCAGTTGTAAAGAGGTTCAATTGAAATGGGTTCAGTTGTAAAGGGGTTCAGTTTAAAGGGGTTCAGTTTAAAGGGGTTCAGTTAAAAGGAGTTCAGTTGTAAGGGGCTTAATTGTAGGGGTTCAGTTGTAAAGGGTTCAGTTGTAAGGGTTCAGTTGTAAGGGGTTCAGTTGTAAGGGGTTCAGTTGTCATGGAACCCTATAATTGCTTATACGCTACCTTTACGTAATCTCCAATCCTTCCACAGCAAAGCGAAAGTATCGTGAATCCTACATCAGCGGAAAGAATCTGGAATTCGACGGAAGTGGTTCCACCGACGAACGTATGATAGGTGGCGCTGGAGAGCTGAGCCCCCAATCTAACGATTCAAAGTCCGGTAAGTCGATATCGATGATTTATATAATGAAAGTTATTCGTTATGTTGGGATAAAAAGGGTAAAAGAGGGAAACTGCATACTATAACTACGGAAAATACCTCTAACCCCACACATTAATACTTAAGTCATAGTCTTTATTTTAGTGGGTAGTTTCCCTTGATTTAGTTTTCACCGTTAACAAGTGTCGCATGATGTTTGGGAAATTTATAACAGTTTATCACCAATCGGAATAGGATGTTTTTCCGTGATTGGGAAAACGCAACAGCCTTTACATATATTACTTTTAGCCATTTGAATTTGTATATAACAATT
The DNA here is from genome assembly GCA_000149265.1 of Ciona savignyi. Lineage (NCBI taxonomy): Eukaryota > Metazoa > Chordata > Ascidiacea > Phlebobranchia > Cionidae > Ciona > Ciona savignyi. The sequence continues at coordinate 301,986 of CH002954.1, forward strand.
CTATACAAAAACGGTCTTATGAACGAGCATATCATGGGCTCGAACCTTTCCGTCGTATCAAATAAAACTTGTGCAAATTCTTTCCAGTGCTTCTCGAGAAATTGTACAAGTCGTACACCTCCAGTACTAGTCGGGGGAGTTCGCACACTTCCGGGATCGAGAGCGACTCGAAGCAAAGAAACGAAGTTGATGACGATGATGACGTAGACGACGATGACGCCGCACAAATGCAAGGTGAGGGCTTGGTTGAAACTCGCAAAAAAATAAATCCTATACAACACACTGCAATTGCCCCGGTAACCTGACTGTATAGGCATGGGGTAACCAGATGAATTATGAATTGCATTTTATTCCATTTCAACTTAAAAAAAAAAAAAGGGAACTGCACAAAAAAGAGAAAAAACGAGTTATGCATTTTGTTCACGCGCATTGAATTTTAAACACTAAACAACAAGCTTCGCCATCTTCCAATGGATGTTGCTGGTATTTAGTAAAATCCCGTCGTGCTGGTCGGTTTAACCGTCTGTCAGCAGTCAACAGGATGTGGGGTCGAAACCATCCGCTGACTGTCTGCTGTGTCCTTGGGAAAGGCACGCAGTGATATCCCCTGAAACGAGCCGATTATAGGACTAAAAAAACTATAGTAAGGACTCGATCATACAAAACACTGCAATAGCTTCGATAACCGACTGTAGGTGAGAGGTAATCTGACTGCTCGCGAGAAAACGCTCCTTTACGTAATAGCGAAGAAATTTGATAATTGCTGCTAGATAACCCACTCTCCTTGTATCATTATAAACCATAAATATCCTATCCCATTTACTAATTTACGCAACCGGATTTGTAAATTCCTTTTTTCAATAAAGAATACCAAACAAAAACAAGTTTAATTAGATAATCTCTTCTGGGCATATATATTATAATATTTTACCAATTGCGACTTATCAATTAACACCCTATGTAGTACTGCAACATATATATAAATACCCGAATATTCAGACAACGCTTTCGTGGACGATTTCGACCCGATTGAACTCGATGGGCCACCTAGCGCCGGGGTGATATGTGTGACAGAAGCCCACTTGGAGGCGCCCCAGCACAAGAGCTTGAGTGTATCGGATCTGACGGAACAACTGGCTGGAGCCACCGTTGCACGAGGTACGGATATAAATGAGGCATTTTGTGAAACCTTCTCTGTGGTTCTAAGTTACCCGGAAACTTAAAAATTAAAAAGAATATGGGAAATACGAAAGTCGCGCTTTAAAATAAGAGCTATGGTTAGGTTAGAGGTAGGGTTAAAGTTATGGCTAGTTCTGTGGTTAAGTGTTGTTAATTTTTTATCTTTCGCAATGAACTAAAGGGTTTTTTGTTTTCCTTTTTTAAATTTTATAAAGTTCTGTGTCTCTAAATTTTTTGACAATTTCCTTCTTTCCTTCTAGAATCGCCCAGTGTGTCAGAGACAACACACAGCGAGCTTACTCTCAAGGAGGAAGTTTTCGATTTCCCGGAGCCCACGTCACACATCGATGACGTCACCAATGACGTCATAACCGAACCGAGGCCGCTCCCTGAAGCGGTGACCCCCGGCAAGGTCATATTGAACTCGGACACTTTGCCCTTGAAAATCGCCCATGTCCGGGAGTCGTCCTCTGAGGGGCTTCCCCAACCGGGCGCACTCAAGCATAGCAGGTCACATGACGCACTGTCGTATATTTCGTCGAGCGAAACGTCAGCGTTCAGCCACGTGACTGCACGCAAGGACGTACCGCCCACACAACTGCGAAGCTCAAAGACATATTACGACGACACGCACACAATACCCCGACAACACAAGTATGTATAGCTTTATAGCCCACATAAAAACCTGTATAATAGAGCCCATATTAGGTTAAAACAATGTTTATATTAGTTTTCTCGACTCACTAGCGGCTGGTTTCGATCTTACTACCTTTTGTTGATGCTCTAGCGAGCTAATAGGTCGATCAAAACATTCACATATCACAAGCTTAAAACAAGATCTTCGCTTTACGAATAAATTGTAATTTCATCCTTTCTTCCAGTTTATCATCGACTGACCACAGCAACCAGTCTTCCACTGCACGAATTAGTCGGAGAAGCAGAGACGGAAATGACGACAAATCTCGACGTCACAGACACCGGAAACGATCGTCACGTGACCAAGATGGCGTCGGCGGACGCATGCACCGAAGCGCAAGTACGGAAACCGGCCTGCACCAAAGCGGCAACCGACACCGGCAAAAGTCAAGCGGAAAACGGCATCATCGCCATAAGTCGCTGCATGACGCAAAGGATTTAGCTGACCAAGTTGAAATAATGGTCGACCCTGCATCCCCGCATTTCGGCGCCTCACTTACAGCTCAGAAGAGTCTGGACGACCTGGCTGGCTCCACCAACTCGCTACTCTCTCGAAGTGACCGCCACAACGACATTCCACACGCTTTCTTCAGTGGGCCTCAAGATCCGATGACCGACCGCCTCTCATCCCGGCCGCGGGTTCCATCGCCTCCGATTCCCGCCAACGACATCATCGACTCTCCGACCTCCCACCACCGTAAAATGAGCGACGCTTGCCAGAAGACAATGGCGGCCCAGAACCGCAAACTCTCCGACACCAAACTGCCTCACGAACGGCGACGAAAATCGGACGCAGAACCTCGGTACCGCCCTGCACACGGCGGGGCGAACGGAACCGCCGGTCACACCCCACGAAAAGTCGAGGTCCTGCTCCAATCAAGCCACGAGCATCGACGACGTCCGGTTTCCTGCATCGTCACTTCCGGTACCCCGAGAGCAGACACGTGCTACGAAGCAGCGAAGACGTCACGTCCGCCCGCGTACATAGACGGCCTCAATGAGGTCATAGTCTAACAATCCGCAACGGAATATTGCATTTTATTTCAACAGTTTCCCACCTCGTGCCAAGTTTGGCAAAATGTTTCTAATTTAGTGTAAAATTGCCACCTTGCCAATGTCAAAGCTGATTTTATTTTATCTCGAAATGGCTCGGTAACTCGTTTTTACAGCTGTATAGTCGCACCGAACATACAAATCGTGTTTTCCGTCTTTATTCCGTTTGTTCCGCGTTTTTTCCTTTCTTCATCGCTGCCTTGTGTGTGAACCCTGCGTTGCTGCTATTGTGCGGTTCCGCCCATCAGGTATCCGGCGTGACTATTTATCCTCACCCAGCGTGACTATTTATCCTCAAACAAATCGTTGTTTATACGTTTTACATTCGTTGTCGCTTTTGAACGATTGTGGCGACTGCTTTTTTGCTACTTTTGCTTTTCACTCAGGCGTCCTGCTTCGGATGCTTTTCGTTGAATAAATAAACACTTGCAGTATTTGCATTGGGTGGTTAGATCTAATGAGCTATAGAATGTTCTAGAAACGTCGCATAGGATATGATATTCATGTTTATCCCCGTGAATGGGAAAATTAAAAGGGGCTCCCGGAGCTTTTTCAGTGTGTTGTGTATGATTCACACGTTCTCCATTTAGTAGAAACCCATTAAACCTGGTACAGGCAATGCACTTGATCACTAGACTAATCTGATAGATATCCTTATACCTTATGTGCTCGAATGGTCTAGAAACGTCGCATATTGTCTAAGGCTGGTAAGAAAAAATCCAACCACCAAGCACAGGGTTCGTTCGATAATTCGTGATATGATTTAGTGTTATTTGGTAAGATAACGCCTAGGAGCACAACGGTCAGCAGGTTCGATCCATGCACTGTTCGGTTGGTAGTCTGACGTGTTTTCTATACAAGCTAGTGTTTAACCGATACTTCTTATTATCAAATTAGACCTAATGAAAAGTTTTAATTTAGTTTATTTTTTGTTTCCACGATGAAAACACGAAGCAGGACCTTTGTTTAAATTTTGGAAAACGGGGAAAAACGAGTCGTTAAAACACGTCTAAAATCCAATCAATTATTAAATTTTGGTATATTTAGACGTGGTTGCAAAACTCAAATAGCTTGGTGAATAAATGCATCGTTTTTTGTAGATTAATGAGTTTTACCAAATTGAAGAAACCTGTCGCAATACAATCGACACTCTGACGGTGGACGCTTGGTAATCTTACGATTTATGTGTGGTAACACCTTTTATGCAATCTGACGATTTCTGTGTGGTAACACCTTTTATGTACAATCTTACGATTTGATCCTTAGTGCAACGAATATCATCTGAACCACGTGGGTTAAGCAGTTGATACATTTGAAGAAATGTTTGAATTATAACACCACACACCGCCGGCAACCCGACGGAGGGTGTGAAGTGATCTGACGATTGCCCGTGTGATAACTCTTCCGCGCTTTCCATTCACAGCAGAAAACATAAACATCCTAACCCATCAACCAAACTACAAACAGTTGAAATTTATTTTTATTGAAAATGCCAAAGATAGTGAAGGAATTGTAAGCGCCAAACGTCTAGCAGCTTAGTATATGAATATGGATTCAACATTGCGCTCCAATCAACCCTAGAATAATTTAACCTACGTTTCGAAACAAAAATACCGTTATAAAATGTACTAGCGCGGGTACAGCGGGAAACAACCGACACGGTGCTGTTATTTCAACTAAAATTATTAGAATCTAAAAGGACGGGAGACGTATGGATAGACCTTGGATAGGGTTGCTTGAAATAGCCTAGATCGAGGGTTTCAACCCAGCATGGCACCAATGCCTACAGCGACTTTGTCTTTCTTGATATTGTAGGTTCCGGTTAAGTTTAGTGTGATAGGGAGCGGTTGTAATCTCTTCTCTAATGAGCTACCGATCGTCCATTCCGATGTAAGCATTCCTACGAAGGGATGAGAAAAGGAAGGTTAGATTTAAATTTATTGATCCGACCGAAAAGCTTGGTGGGTTAGTTCGTTGCCTTTCAGCTAAAGGGTTGTAGTTATGAAACTGATTGCTCGGCAGTGTTCTTGGACAAGGTACTTAGCAGACATTGCAACTAAAATTTATATGAAGTCGAAACGAAATACATACGGACACCAATACACGCCTCATACGAAAGATGATTTTGAAAACTTTTTAGGGTTTTATGTGTGCTTAGAATTTAAACTTACTTATAGTACAAAGCATAATGTACTTTAAAAAAAAATTTGACGTTTTTAGATCTTTGTAAAAAACAATTGTGATTAATTTTGTATTTGTCGATTTGGCAATAAATACAACCATAATACCAATTTTGCTTCCAAAAAGCGATAATTTCGAATTGGTAAAATTAAAAGAATTTCTGAATAACTTAATTTGAATCTTGCTTCTGGAATGGACAACGTATTGCTAGATAGAAAATCTCAATGTAACTTAATTACAACGTAAATAAAAGTAGGCAAAAAGACACCATCAAAGCCCACCTTTAAACATAAGATTCATTTTCGGTAAATCCATCTGGTACGCGAACGTTGTCACGCTTTCCTTGTTCTTCAAAGAAGCTTCTAATTCTACTCCAACTTGGACGTTTTCATTCGCTTTGCGGTAGAAACTGGCGTGGATTCCCCCCATAGCTAGCGTGCCGGCTGCTTGCCATGTGTCCGCTGGAATGGAAGGTCAAATGGGTGCGTTGGTTAGGGAGTTTGAATCAGCAAAGTCAAACTTATAGTCTATTAATAGCCTTGGGAAATAGCATGATGGGTTAATGCGCCGCCCTTCAGTCGAGGGTTGTGGGGGGAGGGGGTGACCAAAATTTATTCACGTTGAAGTAAAACACAATGGCAATACAATCCGAAAATATTGAGTTTTTACAAAAGCGTGCATATATTTCCCTAATTTTTTTATTATTTTGTTGTTTTGTGTTGTTTCGCCATTTTCCCACTTCCATTTTGCTGTATTTTAAAAGTGTGTTTCTTAATTATTGATTTTAATAAAAACAAACAAATAAACTAGAAGAGTAGTGCAGTGCCGATCGCGATATTTCGGTTATCTTGAAGAAAAAAACGCTAAATGAATGTAAACCGAGTAAAACACCAGTGACTAGTAAACAGCCAACCAAACATGTAAAGATTTGATTATTCCACTCACTTTTATATCTTCCTGCCACAGTGACGATGGCTTGCTGCCTTGCCGCCCCACGTTGATACAGAAGTTCGGAGCCGATTGCAAGTTTGGGGGTGATGCCTTGGAGGTAATGGAGTATCAACATCCCTGGGAAGATAGTAAGGTGGATGAATTGTTTGTAAAATAATTATCATTTTAAGCCGTTTCACGATTTCATCTCATTTTAAGTTTATTCGTTAGGATAAAATGGGAAAGGATAGTTATGTTTATCCTTGCGTTTATTCCATTGGATGGGATAAACATAAAAGGTGTTACCACACAGAAATCGTCAGATTACCAAGCGTCCACCGTCAGGGTGTCGATTGCATTGCAACAGGTTTCTTTAATTTGGTAAAACTCATTAATCTACAATCCACTTGGTTCAGGAAATGTCCGTTAAGTGCCTTGCCCACAGACACATCCGACTAGCTAGCGACCTGTTTCAAACCTGCAATCCTTCGACAGAAGGGCCATGCACCAAACCACCAAGCTATGAAACAATTGTGTGCTCCGCAATAGTAAACAACTAAAGTATCTAATACTGTTAATGTATAAAGGGGGAGTTACCTGATCCATTCAATAGGTCAGGATCAGCGCATACGAATGAAATGGTGGAATCTTTAAAAACAACATCTCCTCCTATTTGTACCGACTGTAGTTTGGAACCTTGAGTCTGCAGTAAATAAGTAAATTAATCAGTTCTTGTGTTCAAATTGCCGAATAAGGAAAGCCAAAACAGGGCCCATACAAAAATGGTGGGTAATTTTTTTATTAAATATTTCTTTAGTGCCATAAATAAAACAGCTATTTTTTCCCCATTTTCTTACAGGTTTTCCTGTTTAACTTCTATATTTGTTACCTATATATATATAGACCACATAATATATCCCGGATCTGGCTTAATAAATATATACAATTCATCCTTATTCTTACTTAGTCATGCACAAATACTACACATCCTTAAGTACCAAAAATAGACAGATTGCTATTTTTGGGTGGTTGCATTCATGAGTCAGCAGAGTAAAATATATTGGATACAGTAGGTTTTAGGCTTGATTTAAAGTTTAATAATTATTATTTTATTTTTATTAGAATTTCAGTTCAAATTTAATGGTGTCAGGAAATTCACAAAGAAAAGGTGCCATTTCTACCCCTGGAACCCCTGAATTAAACATTACATAGGTTAGCAAATACATGCTAGGGTGGCAAATACATGCTAGGGTAGCAAATACATGCCAGGGTAGCAAATACATGCTAGGCTAGCAAATACATGCTAGGGTAGCAAATACATGCTAGGGTACAATCTTTGTGGTTGAGACAACAGTTGTTAACTTGTTAGTTACCTTTACTTTTTTAGTTGTTAACTTGTTAGTTACCTTTGACGAAACATTGGTAAATCAAACATGATAATGTTTTGCAACAAATCGAACATCGTAATATGACAGCGAATAAAATAATAAAACCAATCTCTGTAATATTAAAATAATGCGACTTTTATTTACGAATGAGTTGCTAACTTTGGTGCAATTAACGAATTGCGATACTCGTGTTTATCCCCATGGGCCAATCAACCAAGGGCATTACAACATAGTAATCAGCAAATTAAATCCACTGCTGGGTACTTTAGTTATTGCACTAGACAAACCAATACTGCCAGTAGTTTGTAATGGACCCATAACCATCCAACGAGCAGGACTTGTTTACAGAGGCGTTGGTATATTTTTTAAAAAATGTTCCAGTTCATTTTTCCATTATATATTTACGATCTTCGATACATTGTTAAACATTGCTAGTTTTTATTTAGCCCATGAATTACTGGATTCAGGCAATGTCGATCCACTTGGGTTAATATAACCGAATGGTTTTAATCAATTGATTATTAACAAGCTAGAAATGACCTGACTGGACCGAACTAAAACAAAAATGAAGAAAATGGACTTCACTAATCTCAGGACAGCGGGGTGGACAACACACTATATCATTAGGGGGACAGGTTGTTTCGTCGCTTACATGAGCTGGACGGGGGGTAAGGGTATATTATTATATAACCCGACTCATTCATTAGTCCCTTACCCCATTCCGCTCTTGTTAATGACGAAAAAAAACATTCGCCCCTCTTCCTACTGTCCTGCAGAATAGTGTGTTGTCCCACCCCATTGTCCCGTAGATTAGTAATGCTCAAGAAAATGCAGAGATAAAAAATGATGTTACCTGGGCAATACACTTTGCTTTAAACCTGGATGTACACTGATGGATGAACTGGGCTTGGAGGTTTCCTTCGTTACTCATTTCACCAATCATAACTGGATAAGCCTGGAGATTGTTGTGTTAAATGTGCAGTATCAGATTAAGTAATAATATGCGTGCACTAAATCCTTTTAATT
>CH002954.1:310549-321749 GCA_000149265.1 Ciona savignyi
CCAAAGGGAATTTTGGATATTTCCCCAACGGAAAGGATTAAAAATTTCTTGTTTAATTTACCCTCCCGTTTGGCGCTTGGGTGGTTTTAGATCCCAACGGTAAAGTTGCACCCAAAATTTATATGCACGATCCCTTCGTTGTTTAAATGGACCGTATGCTGGGCCTGGTGGATGACAAATTTGGATTAATTTTAAATCTTTTTTATTTTAACATTTTTTAATTAAATTTTTTTTATAATTTTTAATTTTTTTTAATTTTTTTTAATTTTTTGAAAAAACAACATTAAATCAAACCTGGAAATGTGAACTGAGGCCTTTGTTTACCATGAACCTGAGACCTTCGAAGGGTTGGAGGGAGATATCTGTGAAAATTAAAGTTGTAACAACAGGCTAGGTTGTCCAGGAAATATGATTGGTTAATGACAAGACAAGACAAACAGCTGGTTATCAACCAAACTCTATTTTGTTCAATTGTGTTTCTTGGAGCACAATTTACAACCTCGGTTTTTAAACGAATTTACCACAATCTGTGTTTTAAGACTTTGAAGCAATTTTTATTCGTTTTTTAATTCAGAGATTTGCGCATTTGGTTGAAATCTATACATATATACGTCCGACCGGTTAGTCTGGTGGTTTATTGCGATGCCTTTCAACCGAAAGATTGCAGGTTCGAAACTGGTCGCTAGCTAGTCGTCTTTGTCCTTGGGCAAGGCACTTAATGGACATTCATATACAATATACTACTATTATACTATAACCCCAGTATATCGACGGTGGGCGCGAGGTGATCTGATGATTGCCCATGTCTTACCACTTTGGTTTTCCCATTATGGGGATAAACATGAATATATCCTATCCTATATCAATTTAAAAAGATTGCTGTGGTGATTGCATTTCAAACTTACCTTTGCATGGTTTGTGGATCTCTTCAAACGTTCCAACAGAATTTGTTAAAGTTGGGTTGGAGGGGGGTGGAGCATCCACTGGGGTTGATTGTGGGGGTGGGGTTTGGGGCTCGGGTAATGGGGGGTCTAATGAAGGAGTAGGGGTGGTATCTGAACCTATAAATATCAAATTTGTTTCATTAGAACAAAAAAAGTAATCAAAAGTAAATAAGATTTGTGAATTTTAAAGTGCAATGCTGTCCTAAAACCAGATGCCCCTAAAACCTAGATTAAACACTTAAACTCCTGGCTTAATCTTTTAGCTTTGTAAATCGTTAGTATCATAGTTCTATTCGAGTTAGTTCGAGGCATAGGGCCGATTGTGACGTCATAAAATTTCGTGCAACGGTAACATTTTACTGAAGTCGCCGCCTATGATTATAAGTATGTAATCACACTGGCCATAGAGGTAGTCAGCGGCAGCAGAAATTTTTGACGATCTTGCCACTTTAACTCGAGTTTGCTTTTTAATATAGAATAGGATTCGATATTCTGGATTCGAAATAACTATTCTAGAATACCAAGATATTCTAGTTTGTGCATCCCTAATTATGAGAGAGGTGGCACATATTGAAACTGGTGGCCATTGACATTTTTATGGAAAATGTATCCTTGTAGTCTTTTTGTAAAAAAACATTCGCTTACAGAAAAAAGTCTCAATATTTTTGGTTAAATCACCTTGGAAAGCATGATTTCTTATCAAAGCCACTGCTTTTGTATTAAGACGAGTATTTTAGTGGATGGGTTTAAGAAATAAAACAGTGGCGACATATCAACAAAACGATGCAACAGCAAACTCGATTGTGGATAGGAAATAAACATAAAAGACAAAATATTTATGCTTCAACTGAGTAAATGGGAAATACAGCGGGTGTTAACGGAAAATCAACCAACGTAAAATCAACTGATTATTTCGCACTTGAACAGGGTCTTTTACTAATAGTGGGGTTTTACTAAGCTGCGAACAGACGGGAACAACAAACTAACAAAAACTGAAGGGGTTTTTCATCATAACCTTGAGTGGGACGGGTTATTTCATCATAACCTTGAGTGGGACGGGTTTTTCATCATTAACTTGAGCAGGGCGGGGTATATCATGACGGAGAAAAATAAATTTTGTCATCAACTTAAGCGGGATAACCCATCCACTTTATGATATACCCTTACCCCGTCCAGCTCATAATTAATGATAAAAACACCCATACACCCCTCTTTCCACTATTCCGTAGAATAATGTGTTGTCCTGCCCCGTTGTTCCACAAAAGAGTGTGTTATCGTGCCCCACTCCCGCAGATTAATGAAGTCTAGCTAGTGCAACACGTTCTAGTACAAAACACATTTATATAATAGATTCAGATTACTGATATAGCAGAGGTCTGGTTTTAAACAAGCAACAATTTAAAATAGATGCGACTAGGGACCGAACGGTAGTGTCATTTTTCTCTGCTTGGTGGCGCTATTTATTTTTTTGGAATTATCTGGGGAGTGACTATTTTTGATATTAATGTTAGGGTTGGGGTTAAAGTTAGTTCTGGGGTTGAGATTAGTGTTTGGGACAGGGTTAGAATTACTTTCCATAGCAATCTAAGTGATCCAGCGGTCCTGTAGTATTTAGAGGCACCCGCGACTGAGTGGTCTTATACTAGTTTTCGCACTTCCTAATCTTATTCCATGTTAGTATAGTGGTAAGTGTCGCGGCCTGTAACGCCGGAGACTGTGGTTCGATTCCCCGACGGGGAGGTTTTTTTCGGCTTTTTAAACTCTTTTGTTTCTTAGTTATAAACAAACTCATCATAACGCCGCATTCAGCTTGTCTGAGCATTTTTGGAATTTGTCCAAGCATTGGTTAAAGTAATCGATCTCTTTGCAGTTTTTTGATTGTAAACACTATTTACTTAAAATGCGTAAATGGTGTAATAAACATGGGGCTAGAGTTAGTGTTAGTCTTGCGGTTAAATTTAGTGTTCAGGAATGGGTTAAAATTAGTGTCCGTAATTTTAGTGAGTAGTTTTCCTCCTCCCCGCTTTAGTACTGCTGATAAATAGCGCCATCCAGCGGAGAAAAATCAGACTACCGTTCTGTCTCTAGACGCATGTATTTAAAATAAAGATGTTAAAAATTAACAAGCAAATCGCAGCAGTAACCACACGATCATATACATAGAACTTGTCATATCCCAGTACCTTTAAATACTACAGGACCGCTTGAATCGCATGAAGCACTTGGATCACTTACTATACTTCGTAATTACAAAAGCCATGATATTAATGTTAGGGTTGGGGTTAAAGTTGGTTCTGGGGTTGAGCGTTGAGATTAGTGTTTGGAACAGGGTTAAAATTACTTTCCATAGCAATCTAAGTGATCCAAGCGCTCCTGTAGTATTTAGAGGCACCCGTCATATCCTACCTGTATCTTTAGCAGACGACCAGCCCCATGAAGCAGCATGTGCGTTTCCCATCAGTGTAATTTAACTAAGCTTTAAAAAGCTTCAGCTGCTATATTGGTAAATAATAGTCCGTGCGATAGTGACCATATACAGATGTTGTATTATCTATTATTCACTGTATTAAAAAAACGAATCTGAATTTAAAAATAGGTCAAAACTTTAACTTATTCACGTGCGCAAATTAAACAGTGTGTTGAAGTATTTTAACCCGAGTAAGCGCTGTAGGATTTCAAATTAACTATCAATTTTATTTGGTAAATTTAGTCATCCTTTATTGTTCTTTATACAACATACATATATAACATTATTTCTTAGCTTATATTTTATATAGAAAAAGCAGTGTTAAAATTTAACAGCATTTCGATCATAATCTAGGTCAATCGGGTTAAAGTGCTTGCCGACAAGATGCATTCGTTCGAATTATTTTCCTTAAATACTATGACCGCAAATTTAAGGCAAACTTTCCTCCCATTCAATATTTAACAGCATCGAATGGAATATTTTTAAATATGCCGCAACGATGCATTAAATTCATTTTGTAAATTAATAACTACCGTACATAAAGCGACATCTAACTAAGACTAGGCGCTTCAGAAACCTATAAAATATTAAAGGTTGTTACGTCATAATAAAATGTACAAAACAAATCATATTTGACCGCTGTTAAAATTACCAGCCTAGCTATATTTATCTTTCTTCTTTAAGAATTCATCTTTTTTAACGAATTAAAATTGGTAGCCAATGGAAAAAGAAAATTGCCCATATTCACCGGTGAGTAATTTTGTTGCTTTTCTAAAAAGACAGGTCAACATATTTACGCTAAAACAAGTTTTGAATGCTGTTTTTTAGTTTGTCTCTTAAAGTATGCTGTACGGTTCTGCAGCAAGTCTTATTACTATTCCGTCGCAAAATAACGTCAGTCGTTATAAACTTGTAACACGAGTTACTTGGTGTTACGATTTTTAAACCATCCATTTTATATATGCTTTATTTACCTTGGAAAGCCCAATACAATTGTCATTTAGGTCAAGTAAATCAGGGCAAAGTACTGTTGCCCAGGTACACAGCCACAGCCACGGGAGTATAACCAAATTTAAGATCGACCAGAAACCTGTAGGCTACTTGTTTAGGTCGTCGCCATATTAAAGGAGTCTGGCGTCTACCGCAATTAACATATGCCTATCCACCAGCATCAGTTGTAATAGGCTATGCTTATCTTTGAAAATCTTTTTAGAATCTGATTTAGCATTTCGCAGTTCTACTTCAGACCCATCTTTACCATTTCAGCAGTGCTGTACTGTCGTACAAATCATTTTAAGCACAACCACATTGATAATTGCTGCTGCGGAGATTGTTTGGGGCGTCGTTTCCAAACTTCACTTTGCTGGTTACCTTGGAGTTGACTACGTCACAGAAACTGTAATGACCATAGCCACAGTTTTCGAAGACGCCGCCTTTTTTCGGCGACTTTCTCCCATTGCTCTTATCATATCTGGATCTGCATTGACATTCCATTTAGTAAGTGTAAGAATAAAAGGAAAGTGTATATTAGCCACTTAATTCAGACAACGTATCTTGCCTAAAATAAGCTGGAAGTTTCGGCTTTAGTTCAATCGGTAAAATGGTCTACGCTCTGAACGTAGCCGAAAAGTTGTGGGATCAAAACCATCCGCTGTCTAGATGGCGCCATATATAGATTACCGTATTTACCCGATTGTAAGCCGCGACTTATAAAATGTTTCTTTCCATCATGTTTGCGGTTTAAATTCAAGGGCGGCTAACAATCGAGTAAATACGGTATTTGTGTTTTATTCCCGTACATGTAAACACACAGGAGTGTTATCACAAGTATAAGGTCAGATTTTCTCGTTTTAGATAATTTATTAACTAACTGGGCCCAGGAGATGTCCTTTAAAATTCTCTACCAAGGACATAGCCAACAAAGCTAGGTTTCGATCCAACGACTCTATGAGTCAAAAACAACACACTTACCGATAGGTATTCCGCCTGATAATGAAGTTAACAAGCTAAACACTGCAGGTTATGTTCGAATGTTGGAATGCTATGCCAATAAAAAACGGATATGGCGGACGAAGAAAATTCAAAATATTTGTTCATGTGACGTTTTGTGCCGAAGTTTTGGTCTGCCTTATAGTTGCGAGTCTTTGCATGTTTGGCAAAGAGTTTATCGCGTTTAACATCACCGCTTACATGGATCAAGCAGTGGAAAACGTAGATGAAACGTCGTCTTCCAGCATTAAAATTTATCAGGTAAGGGAAAAAGAATAGTAGGGGAAATGGTAAGTGTATACCAAATGAAGGTTTGGGTTAAATTTAGGGACTGTAAGAGCTAGTTCTGTCATGGTTGGAGTACCTTTCCTACATTTAGTGTGATGTTTAATTTTATTCTACCCCTTAGTGTTGCCCGCATGAAACTATTCACTATTTAGGAATTCTTTGGGTGTTGCGGGGCACAGAACATTACCGACTGGACGTCGAACTTATTCCCGGTCCCTGAGTCATGTTGTATATTGCCTGCAACCAACTGTACTGGTGCATTTCACTTTGCAACCACGGCAGACACCTCCCAAGATTCCACTTCTTTCACCGAAGACAACGCTTTGCTAGATCCAACCACCCAAAGCGATTCGTCCACAAATTCAATGCAGAATATTGTAACTCAAAGTACAGATGTAAACTCAGCCGTCTATAGCGAAGGGTGCATCTCAGTTGTTAGAGTTTATGCTCACACAACTGCAGTATTGTGCGCAGTGCATACAATACTCCGAGGATTACTATACATTAGTTGGAATTGCCGGCTTCGCAGAACATCTTCGGTTATGCCCTTCAGCAGTCAGCTTATAAAAGTAACTTCGTTCACCTCTGACAAAAATGCATCGACAAGCAAGATGTCTATAGTTCGTGACGTGCGTAGCGATTATGCGTTAAAAAGTTCACGAAAGGTCGAGGATTCGGCGATCCGACGCCCGAGTACAACCAGTAATGCGACAAGATATAAACAACCGGAACAACATAGAAGATTCTCGAAACAGGTGAAAAGAAATAAATTAACCAACCGGACGGTGTCGTACTCGATTACCACATAGTCTGCTCAAATGTGTCCCAGGCTATAGTGGATGAATAAACAGTACACAGCCATATCCATCAAAAACACATAAACAGAACATATGCATAAAAACATAAACTCTCTATTCATAGAGTGTCTATGGTAAAACCGGTTAGCTTACCTTTTTTTTACCGAGCTGAATTTCAAGTCCATAATGGCCTCTTTGAAAATTCCGTTTTTTATATATAAAAATCAGTATGTGAATCTGCCACTTTAATTATTCTTCCAAAGCGTATCTGACACTCAGTCGTATTCTTGGAGCTTATGTGGCCGCTGCCTCACCCAGCGGTTATTGAATTGACTGGAGTGGGCTATCCACACTGAAGAAATTGTATATAGATTGGTAATCGTCGAATAGCATGTGTATGATTGAGACGTTTTTTTATTTTTATTAATACTTAAGTCACTGGGTTAAAGAGGCTTGCCGATAGACAACACTGTTAAGCCAGTGACTGGTTTCGATCCGTAAACTTTAGTCCGTGTCTGTTAACACTATAATTAATAACGTACGTTGTTCAATTATTATAAAGCCTGTATTTTCTATCATTAATTTTTGGTATAGTTTATTTATTTTTCTTATATTTTGACAAGGTGTTAAATAACAACAAACAAACTAAATTCCATGAGAATAAAAGGACCGAATCTGACCGGAAACCCAGTTTACCTCAGTTCCAAGATTGGGATGAAATCCGTCGAAGTGTTGACAACACGAACCAACGTTGGGCAGCCACCTCCAAGACAGAACTTCGCTCGGAAAGCGATGACAGCGAAACGATTTCGTTGGTCACCATACGCAGTATTGAATGGTGATGTATAAAATGCTGGCTTAACAACACCGGTTCACGTTTTATTTATTTCACGATTTTCTGTTATCTTTCGCTATATGATTGCTGAAATTTAATTTGAAAACCTTGTAGATGTAATTTATAGTATAATATCTAGTTAACGAACTACAATTTCCATAAAGTTTACATAATACAGAAAAATTGAAGTAAAACGTGTTTATAATACAAAGTAAAAAATAGTGAAAATTTGGCAGAGTTTTAAACTGGCAGTGAAATAATTCAAAGTTTTTGTCCATCTGGGAAATCCCCCAAGCACTTAATATTTCTGGATCTATTTATAAAGGCGAAAAAGCGTGTTTGCCTTACACCATCTTGGATACTCTCTCTTGACTTGTATGCCGAACACTGGGCTAACTGGTCGCACCAGTATTCCTCCGTCATTTGACCAACACGTTTATAAAGCCGAACACGATATTCAATACAATAAGCAAGGTACCAGAACAGAGCACTATATTAGTGAGGCGAGTTTTCAAGATCTCAAACTCAGAGTTCTGGCCGAAGTACAAGTCCAGGAATGACTGGAAAAAAATTACTGACGTAATTTACGTCTGCTAACAATCAGTCAATATCCTAACAATCAGTCAATATCAAAGAAAACGGGATTTCAGGTGTTTTATTGAATGTATATGATTTTATTACCTTTTAAATAGAGTCGCTATTTAGCCATTACTATTTGTTGCATGTAGAGAATTACTTTTAGTTAAAAGATTGGATTAAAGGGTTCTACCAAATTAAAGGAATGTGTGAACAATACACAACACACAGCAATAGCTGTGGTAACCGATGGTGGGCATGAGGTGATATGATGATTGCCGTGTGTTAACCCCTTTGCCCATTCACGGGGATAAACATGAATATTCTATCCAGTAGTCTTGGCCGGAAAGCTCAGTTACAATATTGCAGGACTTTAATATAGGCTATCATCAGATTACCTATTGCTAACAGTCAGGTTATCAAGCTATTATGGTGTGTTACACTTAATTATATCATTTTTTCAACATTAGAACCCAATAGGATTATTAAGTTGCATAAAAATAACAATGTCCACTTACCTTAAATGCCCATTGACCATCCAGTGCATAACATGGCACTATGTTAAGCACAGCTAGGGCCCCAGACATAGAAAACATATACCTGAAAATATACTTCCACTACTGTATGTGTCTTTAAAAAAACCCTGCCATAAACACATGGTTGTTTTTTCTTGCGAATTTAAAGAAAATGAAAATCCAAACATTTTATTAACTATTAACAGGAATTTTAGAGATTTTGATATAGCTTAGATAACCAAACGATAAGAGCAAGGTAATATGGCAAATACAGATTAAATAACGCCTCCTAACAAATTTCAAAGATTATCTGACAGTTAGTTCTATGATAATGCACCCTTACGTATTCAGAGGAAATCTGACGATTGCCCGTGTGATAACCCAACATAAATTTTACCATTCATGGGAAAAAACATGAATATTCTAACCCATGAACAAATCCCAGACACCTACTGTAAAAACTTGAGCAGAATCGCCGGCATTCTGAGGGGGATCCCCCACCACCGTGGGTGATACTCCGACACTGAGAGAAAACGGATCAAATCTGCTGGCTCACCCAGGTACAACACGTGTTGTGTGGATGGGACGCTGTTGCGGGATATTTCAAGTCTCATGAATCGTGTGTTTATGTCGTCTGTGAAACATGGGTTCATCATCTGAGTTGTATGTTAAAGTTGGAAAACCAGTTCTACTAATATTCAGGATAGGATATTGATGTTTATCCTCTGGAATGGGAAAACACAAGGGGCGTTAAGAGTCAGGTAATCGTCAGATCACCCCGCATCAGGTTACTGGAGCTATAGTAGTGTGTTGTGTATGATTAAGACATTCCTTTAATTTCGTAAAACCCATTAATCCACTGGTGCCTCGACAAATGACAGAACTAATTAACAAACTAGCAGCAAGTTTCAAACCTGATACCCTTCAGCTAAAAAGCGACACACTAACCCCATTAAGCTAATTAATCAGACAATCTATATTAGCATAAGTAATTACATGGTGCAATAAATAAACCAACTAAACTAATCACATAGTGCTAATGATAATTGTATAAGTACCTATCAGAGGAAAAGCACAAATGCCGGCAGAAGTACTGGTGATCAAATCGTTTTCACAATCCAAGTTATTTGAGCAATCGTTAAACGACATCATTGTCCGTCCAGGCAAACAAGCATGAACCTGTAAATGGATATGATAGTCATGTTTATCCCTGTGAATGGAAAAACACAACAGGGAATTATCACATGTTTATCATTAACTCTTTCACTCCCGGCCAAATGCATTAATTCAAACATGCTGTCCCGCAGTGTTTTTTACAATTTTTAGTCATTTTCAAATTAGCACAGTTTTTCTAAAGTTTATGCTATGATTTAATATTTAGTATGGTTGGAAAGATAATTTATCCCTCTTTTAAACAAGCTGCACATCTAAAATCTACCTCTAATAAAGAATATATTATGTAAACTTTAGTGAACACCACTTTTTATGTAAAGAAAATTCTGCTCGACTTTGAAAAATTTGAGGTGCACTGACAAACGAAATACTCACTTATTATTGGAATGCCCAAATGAGATGAAAATTGGAATGTAGATTGTCTAATAGTTTTTGTACTCAGGAAAATTCGAACTGTATTTCTATCTTCAGTAGTTTTTTTACTATTTGTAATTGAAATTTCCCTTTTTTCTGACTATATTATGAAAACTTGAACCAAAACAGCATTGAAGTTTTTAGTTTTGTAGAACTAAAATGGTAAAAAGTATAAAAAAGAACAGTGAAGGAAGTGTAAAAAGGGCATACAAAACCAAACAAACGCAAATACTATATCCAATATTCTTCAAAGCAGGGCACACCGTAAACTAGCTAGTCTCGCCGCCTTTTTTTTTATCGTGCGCTCAGCAGGCCCAGCTGGATTCATGCTTTGGTGAACACGAAGCATAACCGCCTGCTGCGAAAACGTCACCAACGCTCTCCTTTTTATCTCAACGGCACGAAATTCACAGAGAATGTAAAGAAAGACTTGCTTGACAAAAAGAGCTTCTCTGCAAGTTAACACGACTCCTATTGGCTGAGTTAGTCACGTGTAAATTCGTGTAAAATCGATAGAAATAAGAGGCGAAGCCTTGAAAAAGAAAGGCTATCACTCCTCGCATTTTTAATATTTCTCCACGATAATCACAGAGAATAAAATATAGGGTTTCCTTGATCGAATGAGCCATAGCTGAGGTCTCTACCATTACGCATTGCGGAGAAATCGTTTTTTAGATTTGCACCCATTTATGTACAGTCGGGATGCCATGTTTTACCACCAACTCGCGATATATGGCGAGTTGGGAGGGAAAGAGTTAAATTACCTTTCGTTTACGGTTTGTCTAATGAAGCTATTGCAGTGTATTGTGTAAGTTTTATTTTTACTGTTACATATGTGCCTTATCCAAGAACAAATATGACTAGGCCAGTACCTGAAGTCCACCAAACAAACTCTCAGACTTCAGCTAGTGAAAGATGGTTGTGCTAACATATTAAACGATATTCATGTTTAAAATGAAAAAGTTTAACACAGGTAATACGCTAACCGGCCCATTGGTCTAACGGTTAAGTGCGTCGCCTTTCAATCGAAAGGTTGCAGGTGTGTAACTGGTCGCTAGCTAGTCGGTTGTGTCCTTGGGCAATGCATTTAACGGACATTGCCTGAACCCAGCGGATTAATGGGTTCTACCAAATTGAAAGAACGTGTCTATCATATACAACACACTGCAATAGCTCCGGTAACCCGACGGTGGGCGCGAGGT
>CH002954.1:327494-379553 GCA_000149265.1 Ciona savignyi
TCTAGAATTTTGAACTGCTCTCAAATAGACTTTCAGAGCAAGAAAAAAATATTTTTATAATTTGAATAATAAAAATAGAATTGCATGTATGATTGATCATATTTATAATTTTTAATTAGAATCAAATATTATAGAAATAAAATTCATTTTGTTACATATGTAATTTTTAATTAGAATCAAAATTATAGAAATAAAACTCATTTTGTTGTATTACGAGCATTTAATTTCCAATTACTAGAATCAAAAAAATAAATCAAAATTTCTTGGTATTCGGATCTTGATTCTAGGATGGACATCACTAGCATAGGCACCGAGTTTGGGGCACCTAAGCACTCGCTAACTTGGCGCCTATGACCCCTAGTCATAACACCAACATACCGGAGTGGAAGGGGCGCTTGGCTGGACGAAGAAGAAATTTAGGTCGATTACACTTCTCACCAAAGTGTGAAAAAGCAAGATTGTTGAACCAACCATAGCGATGGCTCCAAATAATATACCTGTAAGCATTATAAGCCAGGTTTTTAAACGTTTCTCGGATGTATTGATAAAACATAAAGGCAATTTATCTTTGTCAAAGTATACACGCTTATAGCCTAAATTACAGCATAATTCTGCAGGATAAAATCTCTTATTTTACATATCCTTCATTAAAGGCAATTTCCAACTTTAAAATTGCATGTTCTTTAATATACGTTTTGGAACAAATAGACGCTAAGCATTTTTGTAAAAAAATGTTTTTTATTTTGTCAACTGTAGTAATAAGGAGTAAAAAAACATATATGCACTATTGAAACTGGCAAAATAAAACTGCACATTAAGTTTTATTGACACATTATTGTTTAAAAAATCAAAAACAAGATATTAATTTGCTGTTATGGTTTTGTATAGGCTTCACAGGATTATATAATGATATTTTCTGCAACAAAGTTTGGACACACAAACAATACTTTGTGTCCACTGTCGGTTAATCCACTGGGTTGAGGCGATGTCAAACATGTGCCTTGCCCAAAGACACAACTGAATAGGTAGCAACCAGTTTCATAGCTGCACCCTCTTTTAGTTGAAAAGTGACACACTAACCGATCTGTCTATTCAGCTGGACTATAATCAAATATTTTTCTAGTAAGCTATTCAATACTTTTCTACTGAGCTATTCAGCCAGACTAAATATTTTCCTGGTACCTGCATCAAACCATCCTTTCAAGTGGCGCCACCTGCCAAAATGAGCCAGACATCGGTTGAATTTCCGTGAGAAATATCGGATCTGCAGTGGCGTGATGAAAATGTTGTTTTTTTCAAGGAATCTGTCAACTATTGGCCCAAGGTAATCGTTGCTCTGGGTGATAAAAAAACATTAAATTCAATAACAGTGAATATTATGTAGATGTGTCTACATAAAGCATAAAAAGCACCGGCAAGCATAAAAAGCATCGAAAATATGAGTGAATATAACAAGTGTGGAAGATTTTAACAAGTTTGTGATTGGGAAAGATACATGTAGCGCGATAAAAAAGCTATTTACATTGTACACTAACATGTTTGATAAGTTTAAAAAATTATAAAAATCTGTTAAAAATATACCGCTTGGGGATGAGATATAGCGATTTGTAATGGTGCCGAATGGTGTTTGTACTACCCTTTATATATTGCGTTTTTTGATTAGTTTAAAAGGATAAAACAATGTATTTTTTAAAAACAATGTGGGTGCAACCAAATAGATATGCCTTGTAATTGCCATACTTCTCCCATGTTGGGAATTAAAATTAAAAAATTTAGAATACCACCACACTTAATGAATAGCTTAGTTGTGGAATCAAAACTGGTCACTAGCTTGTTGGTTGTGTTATTGTGCAAGGCACTTAGCTAACATCTTCTAAACCCAGTGGATTAATGTGGGTTCTGCTAAAACATAATTAAATTTATAAATTATACACAATGCACTGCAATAGATCTGGTAACCCAACGGTGAGCGAGGGGTAATTGATAATCGCCTGTGTAATAAAGACCCTTGCCTTTTCCCATTCAAAGGGATAAACATTAATATCCTAAATTATATGGTGTCATACTTCTTTATGCAACTGTAATTTTTTATCCAAATCAGCACCAGTAGTATAAAGAATAATTTACAGTTTTCCATTATTCATAATTCACGTTACTTACAATTACAAAGTTGTGAAGCAAATGAAATATCGACCAACCCGCAAGAATTACAGCAAAAAACGTTGTAGGCAACATCGCTTTAGACTGTAAAATCACACGACATGGCCTACTGAAATTCAAAGATTTCTACTATTGTACTTTTATTAAAAAAGTTTTAAATATAGCGTGCTGGACTGATAGGGTAGATTTACTCAAAAGCAAAACAAATCTAAATGATCTAACCCGAGCTAAGTAGGTAGATTTTGAAAATTTACGCCATACTTTGATTTTATATTTCATTTTTTAGTATATAAATAAAAAACATATATTTTTATAGTTTTTTAATATTAGTGTTACATTAAGTAGTATGTGCCAATAAAAAATATTTATTTTATGATTAAATAATGTAGTTTAAATTAAAGTTTTGCAAATTATACCTTAGCAACACGGGTTAAATTGTTTTGAAATTTAAACTTGGTTTCGGTAAATCCCCTTAATAATTTGATTTTATCATCGATATTGTTTGTATAGTTATAAAAACAGTTCAATTTCCATAAAGCGACCGTTTTCAGATTTTTATCGGGTTTAGTTTTTAATCCATGTACCCACTTGTCTCTAAGACCGTTTTGTATCGGTATATCTGCACTTAAAGTGCTTTCTTTAATAAATATAGTGCAATAACTGTTTTTGCACCAATTATAATTTAATGTTTTATAAAGTGTGTTTTGAAACGGTTTTTAACCACTGGTGGAATTACATTTTAGGGGGTTTTTCTTTTTCCACTTAATCCCAAAGCCGGCTCCCCCCTCAGTACTGGGTCGCGCTTGCACACTTTACACAAGTATTAAATAACATCAAATTTAATTAGTTAATTTTGATTTAAATTGTTTTTGTTGAAATTTATTTTTTTTAATGTAAGGTTTAATGGCCACGTCATTTTTTCCCCATAACTTGCAATGTGTCTAGTCACTGGCGTGTTTTAACTACTGTAGTTTTGCCGTTTCATCCTGTCTCCTTAATTTGTAACAAATGTTGTATTCTTCTTTATTGTAACGAAGGAGCAAAAAAATAAACTAAACTAACTAAACTAACTATATAAATCGGTCGCGTTAAACCATTCGGCCACACAACCGTTTGGAGATTGGAGACTTTTATAGATTCAAATATCTTGATATTTACTTTGGATTTGTGTTGATCTGATTGTTCATATAATTTATACACGTGGTAAGAGTAAATCCTTGCTGCGTCGAAATTTTATAAATCAGGTGAGATCTGGGAACTACTATAGGTTGTTTAAACTCCATATTCAGTTTCGCCTTACATCTTTTACTAATTTTTTTTATTTTGAAACACATTTTTTTGTTTCAATCCGAGATATCGAACAATGTACCTGTTATAAGGTGTTTATCCGGGTAATATCCGTTATTTGACTTCTTTACCCCAGAGTAGTACAATATGCCAAGTCTCATATGATACATATAAGCGTTAACCTTCTATCACAAATTCCACTGTACATTTATTTTATTTTTAACAAATTGTAGTTGGAGATGTATGCACTTTTTAATATTGAAGCAATATTACCATTTATTTTCAGTTAGCTGAAAGATAGAGCGTCTATCCAGCAGTCGAATTGATGTTGGATTAAAGGACTAAATAGCCGATGGTGTGTCAGTTTTTATTTCTACAAAACACTCAGTTCTTTCTTAAATCTTACGTCATTTTTTATCAACTCAGTAAATTAATCCGGGTAGAACAAAACCTATAGCAATGTATTACGATAGAATACCATGGCCATGTTTATATTATAACACAAATAATCGCCAAATTACGTCATTTCTCTTTGATCGTATACAACCTAGTGGGTCTGGTAACCGGTAGGTGGACATGCTATATTCTGTTGTAACTCTCTTAGCCCTTCCACCCACGTGGTTAAATAAGAATACACAATAAACATGTTTTCTGTGTGGCTAAATGGCGATAAAGCGCTAAGCAACATTTTATGTAAAACATACGTCTGCGAAAACAATTATTGATCTAATAATTATTGTGCCAGGATAAAAGGATAAAGTCTTTCCAGTCTACAGTTAGCGCTATCATCAGCATAGTTAGCATTATGGGCTGGTGTTAAATGATTTAGATAAGACCTGATGATTACAGACGCAGCGTTAAAATAATTAGCGCAGTCGCATTTTCGTTTTTATTTTTGCCCTACAATCAAAACAAATTACAAAAACAGGTAAGGGGAAATACGGAAAAACGTACAGTCGTTAAAACACGTCATTAAAAAAGAATATAAATATTTTAGACTGAAATATGAATAAACATGTCGCAATCATTATGTATGTAAGTAAAATACTGCTATATGCACAATTGAAGCTGTTTTTATTGAGTTGCATTTGGTTTATTTAATTTATTTTTCCCCAGTAATAAACAGGAACAAATCGCAA
This sequence comes from Ciona savignyi, assembly GCA_000149265.1. Lineage (NCBI taxonomy): Eukaryota > Metazoa > Chordata > Ascidiacea > Phlebobranchia > Cionidae > Ciona > Ciona savignyi. The sequence goes on from CH002954.1 coordinate 332,081, forward strand.
AAACAGGATCAGGGAAAGAAGCAAAACAAACTGTTGTCATTCAAAAATGATATAAATGTTTTAGACTAAATAAAATGATAAACGCTTTGCAAAAGCGATATATGCAAATAAAATACTGCTATATGCACAAACGAAGATATTCAGAAACCGTGGTCTGTTGATCCGGTCGAATAACCGTGTGGAATGCCGTATACTGTGCGCAGTGGGCAATCGTTTAAGCTGCAGACCTATGCTGGAACCATAGAATACGGCTGGAACGTAGTGGTCGACAGATAGTCTAATGAATTTGTCGGTGTAAAACAAAAAGAAGTGTCGAGAAAAACTAAAAGAAGCGAAAAAGAGAAACCACACACTAAAATAAAGATTATGGCTTTGGGTTTAGTGTTAGAATTAGTTCCATAGTTTAGTAAGCGGTTTCCCTCCATTTAATGTTTCCCAAGTTGCTGGCTAATCGTGATAAAACTGCAGAACAGACAGGACAGGTCTGGTATATTAGGGCAGTCGAAAAACGTTAAATTGTATCGTGATTTTTAGTATTACGTAAATAACGCTTCAGTGTGACTGTGATTTTCAAAACTATTAGCTACAACGAAACTCTTTATTCGGGTGATATGAGGATTGGGTCGATAACCTTTCTCGTAGTATAAAACCTTGAAGTATATGTCCTATTGTTTATAACTTCAAGCAACAGTTCCACGTTCCGTACAATAAAGCTCTTTGATGATGCAAAATATCGTAAAATAACTGAAGTCTCCACGGAAAGTAATGTAGCAGAAGTAACGCATGATGCTGATTACACCCGAGTGTGCTGTCAAATACCTGTCAGTAAAGCATGTCGACAAAGTAACTTGTGCTGAGACGCTAATAAGCAAACAGCTCCCTTGCCGAGTAACGGAAACCAATTAATCAAATACATATAGTGTATCCGACCATTTAGAACTTTAAGTATTAGCTGTATTAGTTATTTTAACATGTAGAGGCTTTAGTCCTAGGCAAATTGAACAGAAAACGTACAAGCTGTAATAGATTGTCAAATATGTACCCCATATAGTATAACTCAAGCGTATGAACTAAGGTTAGGATTAAGGCGACATTTAATTCGTCTGGTAATTTAGCAAGTGTTAGCTGCTGGTTATTTTAACAAATGGCCGTCTAGTCCTACGCAAATTGACCAGAAAAAGTGCAAGTTTTAATAAATTTTTAAATATGAACTACCCTATGTAGTTTAACTCGTGTAGCCTATATAAATACGGGTTAAGGCGAAATTTAGTTCTTCCGAAATTTAGAAATTTTGAGTGTTTGCCGTGCTGTTTATTTCAACATACAGACGCCTTAGTTTCTCGCAAGTTAAACAGAAAGCTATAACATAATGTAAAATATATACCCAAGAGAGTAAAACCTAAGTATATAAAGAAATCTGGCAAGGGTGTTGTAGAGCGACTCGCGCCTACTTTAAGTATTACGATTTGACCACGTTTAATGTGTTGACATGTAACATCTGTTCGGCCGGGTTAACCTCACTTCAATTTGCATCGATTGTACGCACATTTGATTCGTTCAATACCTGAGGTAAGAATACTTGAGCTGCAATCTAATCCGTAATAAAAGTGAAAACAGAAGACTATTGGCGCGGTCCCCTTTTAATTGGGACATCTAGGTAAAGTATTTCCATGCAAAATTAATGACATTTAATAGCTTAACGTGAACAGACAAAGCCGGTAACAGGCATGTCGTGTCGTCCGCATTAACACGAAAAGTTTGCCTAGGAGAGTAGGATTTTATAGAGCTTATACATTATTCATGTAAAAAACGCAGTGAGTATGCAAAGCATGCAAAATTAAAATTTAAATAGACAATTACGCACATATAGCCAAATGATGGGCAAGAAGGACTATAACATAGGGTCAAATCGCCAGATTGCGTCTTGTTCAATGCCTGATACTGTTGTTTAGTTCAACCCACTAATCCACTGGATTAAGGCGACATTAATTTAAATAAAATAACACATGGCTTTTAAAAGAAGTTTAATTTTTAATATCCTCTGATCATAATAAAGCAGTGGTTCTCAACCTTTTTTATGCAATTTGTGTTAGATTGGCAGATACGCCTTAAAACAACAGCTTCAAAATTAGGCTATAAGCACGAAATTGCCTATGGTTGATTATTGATTTTGCAGAGAACGGTGGTAAATAATGTCCTTTCGTATTTGTCACAGGCGCCGTCGAATTGACTATCTGTTAAGAAAAGTTAGTTTCTTTAAACTAATTTAGTCTAAAGGAGCTTAAGTAGAGTAAACAACCCAAGTTATTAAAATCTTTATCTCGTGATTAACAGTAAGGTTTCAGCAGAATTGTGATGTCATAAACGCTTATATATTACCATTGTGTTCGAGAGTTTATTGCGGGTCAAATAATGAGGCTTTGGGACTAATCTGGTATTAGCCAGGTTTTCTGGATTGCGGAATTTGATACCACAGCGTTTGTTAAATGAAATTCACACCGACGTGATTAAACGCAAGGCGCAAGACTTTGCGTAAAAGCAGAAACTGATGCAGAAATATGACGTATTTCCTCTCTCGAAGTTTCATTGACTTTTAGCCTTAAATGGGGTTTACAAGGTTTTGGTACTGAGTGCACGGTTCACGGGAAATACACATCACCAAAAATCTCAAATTGTAAGATTTCAGTGTGTTAGTACCAAAGACGTATTAAGACAGTGGTAATTGGGCAATTTGACAGGAATTGGCGCAGGTAACTTATTTGTGTATTCTTTCTTAGCGAAGAGCGTTTATTGTAGACAGCAGTTTAGCTTAGGTTATGCATTGTGTATGAGGTTAAACGTGTAATTATCTCGAACTACTGCGTACGTATATTTTACCAAAATTACACCGGTTTATTCTACTGTGTACGTATATTCAACCAGAATTACACGATTTAATCTACATTCTACTGTGTGCGTATATTCAACCAAAATTACACGGTTTAATCTACATTCTACTGTGTGCGTATATTCAACCAAAATTACACGGTTTAATCTACTGTTTGCGTATATTCCCCCAAAGTTACACGGGTTATTTTATTGTGTATATGCATATCCACTCAAAATAACACGGTTTATATTCTGCAGTTCCGGTTGGAAGATTAAAATTAAATTTGTGTTTAAAATGTTTCGATACGCAAGTCTTGAAAGCGACCAGTCAACTACATCTGACACGACCACTTCATCATTTGCCAGTGATGCTAGCGAACTACAATCAGTGTTCGGCGAAGAACACGTTAGTATGGTTGTATCTGTATGAATATTGACGGCGACCAATCACACGTTAGTATGGTTGTATGAATATTGACGGCGACCAATCACACGTTAGTATGGTTGTGTAAATATTGACTGCGTCGGTTAAATTTCGAGTTACAATTTGGGGGAAATCAAGGAGGGAAAGGGGGGAGTAAAGACGGAGGAAAAATGCTTGTAAAATTAAGGTTAAGGCGTTGGGGCTAGTGTTATGGCTAGGGTTAAAGGCTGGGGTTAGTTACTGGGTTAAAATTATTATTGGGCGAAGTTATGATTAGTTTTTATTGTTCTATAGAGCAGTTTTGTTCTTTCCAGCCGTTAAGTGTTGCACGTTTCATTTGCTATAAGTTAAGTGTTGCGGTTAAGTGTTGCACGTTTTCAATTGTGATGTGAGATGTTGCAACACTTTCATCCGTTGTACCGCTTAATCATGCCCATAAATTGCTGGTTGTTATGACAAGTTATGGCGAAATGTACGGTTTCGCATTTATAATGTACTTTCACCCGAGTGTGTTAAGTATGACACATAACCTCATTGCTGTGGATTAACAGAGATGCGGCTTATTATTTATATTTTCGGAAGGCTAATGTTTACGAAACATTAGCATCATCAATCTGTAACCCCAAAAATATAATAGAATAATTTTAACTAAAAATGATATTCCTGCCATCGGTGTCATAATTAAATCTTGGTTTTTAAGCGGTCTTTTGATCCCAAACACCTCGATCAATATATTGCACAATTTTTTTCAAATATTACAATATAAGCCGCATTGTGCTCGGGCAAGTAAGGGTAACATACGGCCGCGGGTCGGGTACGGCCCGCGAATGTATTTTGACCGGCCCGCAGACTGTATCTAACCCAGTGGTTTTCAACCAGGGTTCCGCGGAACTTTAGGGTTCCGCCAATACAGTCCAGGGGTTCCGCAACTTTTAATTTTGAATGAATAAACATTAAATTTAAATGCTTTTTTTACATAAGACAATCAAATTATTGCACAGGGGTTCCTCAAGTCAGTAGAATGTTTCCATGGGGTTACAGTGCAGCAAAAAGGTTGAAAATCACTGATCTAATCATATATATACCCTGTAACGGGTCTGCCCCCAGATTGTATCTAAACATACCCTGTATTTAAGATATTAAATACTATTCATGTAATAAACCGGCCCACCACCAAGGACTTTATTTTCCCACATCTGGCCCGCTGACTAGAGAAGTTGCCCATTTTTGTGCTAGGGCTTAAAATAAAACAAAATAGAAACAAAAATATTTTAAGACAAAACCCTTTAAAACAAGGGGAAATAGCAAAAATACAACCGACATGGTATGTTTTTGGTCGGATCATATTCATGCGACCGGTTTTAAACGTCAGTTATTATATTGTACAATTCATTTTTTACATAGTATACTGTAAAATTAAACAAATTAAGAACAAAAATGGTAAGACAGCCCTTTAAAACAAGGGCAAATAATAGAAATAAACCCGACATGGTATAGCCATCTTTATATATCTTTTATATCAAAACGCGTCTGCAGATGCATTTCAAATAACACAAACGCGTTTAGATATTGATTTTTGCACGAGAACGATAATATCTATGAATATAAAAGCAGCTATCGATAATATATCTGTATGAAATGTCGTCCATATAGCGCAATCCATCACGCAGTGACGTATTTAGTATGATGTTGTCGTATTCCCAGCGCAATACCACAGTGCTCGATAACTAAGTAATTTGAAATGAAAGGTTTAAAATGAAAAAGGTGTAGTTTTGAAGGAGTATATAAGAAATGTGTCATTTTACTACGCTTGGGTCTATTTTCGCATCTGCTGCCTACAAGAAATCGCCTACGCGGCAACGCTAAATGAGGGAAGGAGAAAAGGAGGAAAACTACCAACTAAAACTATATGAAAATTAATTCTAACTCTGCCCTAAACATTAATTTCAACCCCCTAACTTTGAGCCCATCGATGACACTAACCTTAATGTAATATTATCATAATCTTTATTTTAGTAAACGGTTTTCCATTTCCCTACTTGCCTTTTTGCCTCAGTTTTTCGTGTTTATGCCGCCTACATGTAGATAGTATCTTGCCCACAAGGGAGACTACATGTAGGCGGCTTAAACGGGGATAAAAAGGAGGAAATGGGGGAAGGAGAGAAACTGCACACTAAAATAAAGATTATGACAATATGACATTATGGTTAGTGTAATCGCTCGTGGTTATAATTGGCGTTACCTCTTATGGTGAGACTAGTGTTTTCGGCAGGGTTGAATTAGTTTCCATAGTTTTAGTGAGAAGTTTCCCTCTTTCCCCTTTATTTAGTGATGCCCTGTGGGCACTAAACAATTAATACTAGCTCTAAAACACTATTTCCAACCCCAGAACTAACCCTAACGCCCTAATCTTCATTTTAGTGTGCAGTTTTCTTATTTCCCTCTTTCCCTCATTTTAGTTTCTCCTCATTTCAACGCCTACGTTTCCACAGGTTGCAACTTCTCGCTTGAAGCCTGGCAATCTCCGTTCAAACGCCCAGCAGCTTGCCGAGCATTCAGCTGAACAACATTTCCCGAAGTTTACACCTTCAACTGCTGCGGGGAAATGCGGGATGCTACATTGGGCCTGCTATGGCGGATGGTGCCTTTGTAAGTAAAGCTCTGCATGTGTAAATGGATCTTGCCCGTGTGTACGGTCGTGTGGCCAAATTATTATCTCTATCGAATCATATAATGATTTGTTTTGATGTCAAAACTTGGATCGGTAAAAAAAGTAACCCAACGCGAATTGACTAATGTTGTGACCAAATGCTTAACGCGAGCATACGGCAATTAAAACGAGCCTAGCGTTGGGTCCGGAAATTGTGGTCCGACCGCTCAGCTTGGTGAATTAGGTAGTCGCATTCCAGAGTAAGGGTTTTAGGTTCGAAACTGATCGCTAGCTAGTTGGTTGTGTCCTTGGGGAAGGCACTTAACGGATATTGCCTGAACCCAGTGGATTAATGGGTTCTACCAAATTGAAGGATCGACACACCTACAACACACTGCAATAGCTATGGTTACCCGACGGTGGGCGTGAGGTAATCTGACGATTATCAACATTTGGTTTTCCCATTTACGTGATTAAACTTGAATATCCTTTTTTTCCTGCGGAGTAGAAACTAAAAAATATATGTATTTTAACCGGGAGATTTTTCAGGCAATTTTTTAGGCTGATGATTGCCTGTGTGTTAACGCCTCTATTGTTTTCCCATTCACGTGGACAATAAAGGGGGTATTAAATAAATGTAACGTATTTTTAAGGCAAATACCAGTATCAGCCACTGACACCTCTACACCTCCTTCCCAACACCCGAATTGTGGGGAAGATGAACTACGTCATCAATCGAAAACTATCTGAGGGCAAAGTTTATTCGAACGAGAATATTTTTGTGCCAAGCGGCTCTTGTATCCACCCAGCGGAAAGGGACTTCCAGTTTAATCAAACGGAGTTTGACATTTATTCGAGAGAGTCAACTGTTTGATACTTTTTTTATTTTTACTTTTTGATTTTATTCAATTTTGTCTTCAACCCGAATTTTTTTTAATAAAAAATGTTAAAATTGATTTTAAATTGTGATCGGGGGTTGCATGGGATAAATAGCATTTATCCATGAGAAAAAATGATGTGAGGTGCTAGGCAAACGTCAGATTACTTTAAACTTAAAAGATAAGATAGAATGTTTATGTTTATCCCCGTGATCATCAGATCACCTCGTGCCCATCGGAGCTATTGCAGTGTGTTGTGTATGATTCACACGTACCTTCAATTTGGTAGAACCCATTAATCCGCTGTGTTCAGGCAATGTCCGTTAAATGCCTTGACCAGGACACAACTAGCTAAAGACCAGTTCAGAACCTGAAACCTTTCGGTTGAAGGCTTTACACTAAACCGCCAGCCTAACCGGTCGGACTTAGATACATTGTTTGTATTTTAACTTATTAACCTAAATCAAACAAAAGTTCACAAAACGGCTTACCACAGGTTATAACTATCAAGCTAGCTTCAGTTTTGTTTTAGGGGTAACTTTTTAATATGTTAGTCCAATGGTGACAAAAGTAGTTTTTGCATTAAAATCAGTATACATATTAGTCGCCTTAAACATTCGGTCACACGACCATAAAAACAACCAGTCCCACCTTCCTTCGACTATCAGACCGACACAATACCGAACGGATTTCTGGCACCAAGATTAAATGCAAGCAGTCCAATTTCCACATGTGGATTAAGGCAGGCATTCCTCGGAAATACGACGTAACTACAGTATTGTGGTTATTCTGGTTCTCGTTCTTATTTGACCGGACCCAGCAAGTAAAAGGTAGAATGTGGACATAACAGTATAAGGCAGGGGCTCTTAACCAGGGCCATGGCCCACTGTTGTGCTATAGGAGCATTTGGAGGTGGGCCACAGAGCTATTTGGTTAATTATGAAGTTGCTGAAAATTTATCTTCATTAGTTATTAGATAATTTAATGATACACTTGTGTGTCTGTAGTTTTGATTGAAGCTGAAAATGAAAAAAGCTGATACGGCGTTTCCGCCATTTTGTAACATAAACAACACACTTTTAGAGGGCATTAGCAGGACTATTTAATATTTAAAAAATCATCATACGAAAGAAATTCGTACTGGTATTTGGCAATTATGGCCCCCTTTGTCTTTGATTTCGAGTGTCTACATTGTCTATTTTAAAGAGCCTATTTCGTTATTTAAAAAGTGAGCCACGGAATATTTTTAAAACAAAAGTGGGACACGATTATAAAAAAGTTAAGAATCCCTTGTATAGGGTGTTTATACCCGGCTGTACTTTGTATAGGGTGTTTATACAGCCCAGTGTCGGCCCACAAACAGACTCAATAGTCTCGTAGTTTAGATCATTAGAAAATTACGAATTGGCAAGAAAACACTTGTAATAAGATCACGATTATTCAATGATTGTAAAGGAATGTACAAACGAAAGAGGAAACTGCAAAAGGCGGGCTGAAAAGATGGCGACGGATTTGGGTGAAACTCTCTTGGCTTGTTTGGATTGAATGGAAAGATATGTATCTAGGCTCTGTTCACCTCTGTGATAAAACGGAAGGAAACGTGTTATTTTTCTCTGTTTATATTATACTTTACTTTAGAAACTAAAGACTCCACATGTATGCAATACATGTTTTTCTGATTTGTAAATAATTTCGAAACATCCAAGACTTTTGTTCTTACAGAAATCCGGAACAAAAGAACAGTTTTGTCCGACGGGTTAGTCTGGTGATTTAGTGCGTCGCCTTTCAGCCGAAGGGTTGTAAGTACGAAACTGTTCGCTAGCTAGTCGGTTGTGTCCTTTGGGAAGGCACGTAATGGACATTGCCTGATCCCAGCGTATTAATGGGTTCTACTAAATTAAAGGAAATTTAACACAATATTTTTCATGTCAATACAAGTCGCAACGGTGATCGTATTTCATTACAATATCATCCCTACCTTGCTCTGGGACCTCGTTACCTCTTGAACTCTCTTGATATGCGCGCATATGTCAGCGCTGCAAAGTCCCGGGACCTGGAATGTGGTATTGCTGAGTAAGACATGACAAGATGCGAAAGTGAGTTATTTAATGAAAGTCGTTTTGCTATGCGGACTTATCTGCCAATCATGGATTCGTAAACTTAGCCATTTAACTAAAATGAGTATTTCCTCCTAGTTTTTCCCCTCGTATGTTTCAAACCCTTGATGGACTCTTAAATAAGAAAGTTTTTATAAAAAGCTTTAGGGTAATGGGTTCGGTAACCCGATGGTTGGCGCAAGGTGATCTGAAGATTGCCTGTGTGTTAACCCCCTTGGTTTTCCCATAAACATGAATTTCATATACTATATCCTATCCTTATTTACCTGTCTATATGTTTTCTTTGTGTTAGTCTGAATTCCGTGTTTCTGCCTCAAATGGAGTCGAAGTTGGCTTTTATGGCGGAATTGAACGCAGCATTCCTGGCAGGAATATGGCTTCTCACCGGTGTGGATCCGGAGGTGTGATTTCAATGTTTGGAGATGGCGGAACCTGATGAAAATGCAAGTCGGCATTATGGACTCTGTTTGTTTTGACCTAGTATCGGATTAACTATTGGAAAAATACCGTGTCTTAACCCCAGACACAAATGCAAACCTAACACAGAATATTGAATAACTTAGTAGGCGTCTCCTTTTAGTAGAAAGGTTGTTGGACCAACACCGTTATCTAGTCGGTTGTGTATTAAGGAAAGGAAAGCACTTAACAGACATCGCCTGACCTAGTTGAGTATTGGGTTTAACTATAATTCAAGGCATGTTTCAGTTATATAAAACACAAAAAATGGCAAAAACTGTTGTACAAGAAGTAATCCGACGTTTGCCTGTGTGACAACTTCGTTTGCGTGTTCCCTTCATGCATGTGCATAAAACATAAATATCATAACCATTTTGGCCATTCGTCCGCACATTACCTTGTCCCGCATACGTTGCATGGGTATGGTTTTTCCCCGGTGTGAATAAGCACATGTGCCCTCAGGTGGGCGACCTGCACAAACCGTGCTTTGCACGTCTCGCATTGAAATGGCTTCTCACCGCTGTGGATTCGCATGTGAGTCTTGAGGTTGGCCGGTCGGTTGAAGTCGGCGTCACACAGGGGACATTTGTACGGTTTGTTGCCTTCTGTAAAAAAGGGTCACGTTCGTATTTTTCATGCAAGGCTTATATTAATGTCGTTACGCTGCTAAAGTGTCAAGTGACACGTTAACGCCCCTTGCAATTTTCCATTCACGTGGAAAAAACAAAGATCCTATCCCTATATCTCGCGATTACCTCGCTATATTCACTTGGTTTTTAGACTTCGCATCCATAACTGTAATATCCTATCCTAAGTTACGCAAAATTCCTACCTCTAGTACGTTGTACTCTCGATCGGGAAGAAGATGAATTGCTCCCGATCTCATCCGTTTTATCCTCCAGGCTCTCCGAGCTTCTTCTTCCGTCATCACTGACGTCATAATTCGTCGGACTCTCACTGGAACGGATCGGATTAAAAACCAAAATATTCGGATTACCGGAGTTATTACAGTGTGCCATGTATGAATAATTATTAATCATTTTAAGTGGTTTTTCCCAACCCTTCCTGGTAAATATCACGTATCGGTAAAATGGGAAAACGAAAGAAGGTTAACACATGGGCAATCGACAAATCACATCCCGCTCACTGTTAAGTTACCGGAGATATTTCAATGTATTGTGTATCGTTCACACATTCCCTAAACTTGCACTTATACCGCCACATTGGCATACCTAATGTTTATTGAATAGTTTGGCGACATCTTCCCGCTTTCCACTCTTGCTTTCTTAGTCTCCACGTCTTCTTTCATATCTGCGTTCATGGAGCTACGAGACCTGTGGTTACAAATTGTTTCACTTAAATATTCTAAATGCACATGCAAATTTAGAATTCGCTTAATCGACCATCCTTGATAGATTGCAATCGTTATTTAGGATCGAATAATTTTCGACATGTATTGTCCCATAATGGGTTAGAAACTCAGCCCAGTAATAAACTTTGGATAATGTATTCAGGACTTATTCCAATGAATTAGAAAACACAAGAGGCATTATTACACGGTCAATCTATAGATTACCTCGCGAATACGTAGGGGGCATTTCTAGGAAGGGTTCTTACATAAAAAATCATCCAGAATACTTCGAGACCACAGTCTGCTTACAAGCGGTATTGCAGTGTGTTCTTTATACCACATTTAGGCAATGTTCATCTGTTGCTAAAGAATATAACGGACAATGTGAAGCTACGTTTCAATCTTTTCACCTTTTGACTGATGGTTCAAGACATTTACCGGTAGATCTGATCGACAGGACATAATACGGCCATTCGTACAATACCTGTGGCGGATATCAGTTGATATGTGCTCGCTTGTCGTCGGCTTAGTTTCCACGATATTCAATGACGTTGGTGGGATGAATGGGGCGCGCCATCCATGACGTAGCTCAGAACCCTCCGCACGAGGGAGCACGAGGGCTGGTGGGAACGGGAAGCCCTCCGGACGCAAGGTTGGGACGTGGTGGGCGTTGCTGGGGCGTTTCCGCAGGAAATTGGACCATTGGGGAGGCTGGGAATATGGGTGGTTGAATTAGATATATTGAAGTGTTTTATTTACTGTAGTTTTGGTGTTTTATCCCACCTCCTTAACTAAGTCTGGACCTGGCTGAGTTTCGAACCCATGCTGGGCTCTTTTATATATTAAGTAATCGGTTAAACATTCGTCCACATAACAGTTTGAAGCGAGTAATTGCTTAACGACTGTCGTTTTGGCGTTTTTTTCTGTTTTTCAAATGTTTATCAAGGGTCCTGCTTCGTGTTTTAATTTCGGAAACAAAAAATAAACTAAACTTAAATTCTTTATTGTTTTAACGACTGTTCGTTTTGCCGTTTTTACCTATTCCTGTGCTTCGATTTACTTTATTTGCCATTTTTTATTTCTGTGGCAAAATGTAAAAAAACTATAAACTAACCCCAATAGTAGGAATCGGGGTCTGCATGAACGCTGCCACCCTCTGGTTAAGAAGTGTCTCAGCACTTGTCACCGGAGCCATCCAATTAAACAACCGGTCAAATTGGAATTTGAAGGGGTAATCGTGGGGAAGCCCCCCGTGGTTCGGAATGTGCTGGTTTAACCCTGGAGGGTGAGAATCGCGATTGTAAATAAGATGGTGGGGGCGAAAGTGGGTCCCTTCCTTCGCAGGGGGGTCCTGGCCGTAGCCTTCTGTGTGAATAAATTACAAATTTAATAATTATTAGGTTGAAAATAGTGTTTTAGAATAAACTTGGTAACCTATTCACCCACAGCATACCAATTTCTACTTAAAGTGGATTTTAATAACGAGTCCATCATTCGATAATTAGTCCGGTAAAAGAGAGTTGGTATCATATTGGTTTACAGGTATGTGGCATGATACCAATCCCGTCAGAGTTTCATGGACAAATTGCAACACCGATGTCTTTTATCAAACTATAAGTAATATACGTCTGTTTTTTTACAAAGTTACTCGTTAATAACTAAGCACTCTTACTCTTTTCTTGTACTTTATTAACTAAAAGTGTTAATAACGGTATAACACGTGACTTACGGTTCATGCCGTTAATTTTTGTTTCTCTGTGTCCGGCAAATTCGTTATCGAAGATGTGATTCTGATATTTCTTCTTCCAGTGGGTAGGAGAGGATGATATTACCCTCTTGTCGTCCATTTGGTTGGCTGGTTCGTGGGGTGAATAGTTAGGATAGGAAATTTATCTTTATCTCTATTAATGCGAAAACGCAGGGACGTTCTCACAAGGGCAATCGTCAAATTAATAGTCGTCCATTTGGTTGGCTAGTTCGTGTTGTAAATACAGTAGTTAAATTGTGATTTTTATCATTACGTACGTAGACGAGCAACACAAAGGGCGTTATTATACGTAGCAGTCGTCAGATTATCCTGTGCTTACCGTCGGGTTGTCGGGTTTATTGAGGCATGTTGTGTATGATTAAGACGTACCTATTTTAGTAGAATTATTCCATTGGTTTAGGACAGTATACGCTAAGTGTATTGCCTAAGGTCACAACCGACTAGCTATGGCAGCTGGTATAGTACAAACAGCCTTTTGACTGAAAACACCTTATCCTACTGAGCTATACGGTAGGGTTTGAATTCGTTCGGTAATAGTTTCATTTATAATTATTTCAGTTTATATTTTAATGTTGAAAACTTTTTTTTCTTTTTTTTTTACACGAGCCAAGTTTCGAACCAATGATGGGTTGTGCATCAGGAGCGTATTTCTATAGAAGTCGGTATATGTATCGGTCGCTACTGCAGGATTGCTTATGAAATAAGAATCCCCGAATACCTCGGTTTAAAATGCCGTTTCCGCCACGGATATTGAAAATGTCGGAATGCAGGCTTTCGGGCGATGCTGTAAACGCCGACTCACGTGCGCCCACGTGCGACCGAGCCAATGAATCTAAAATCCAAAAGATTTGTTATTGACGTTTGTTTACGTACTAGATTTTGTATTACGATTATTATTTCCGTTAGCTTGATGGTTTAGTGCGACAACTTTCATCCGAAAGATTGCAGGTTCGAAACTGTTCGCTTATGTGTTTTAACGGACATTTCTCGAAACATATAAATTAAAGGGCTAGGCACGTCTAAATCTGACGTCTGCCCGTGTGTTAAATCTGACGTCTGCCCGTGTGTTAAACCACTTGGTTTTTCCATTCGCGGGGATAAACATGAACATCCTATTCTATACTTTAGGTGTTGAAACTACCTGAAGAGCGTCGTGGCTTGCAAAGGTTTTCTTTGCTCTCGAGATCTGCTCCATTCCAACTTCACTGTTAAAAAAATTCGTAAATATTACCTCAAAATCGTGTAAAAATTTACCTACACCAACGGGTAAAGTGATTTTACAACGATTCGTTGTAAAAATTATTTCACCTCCCGCTGATCATGGATTAGCCAATCACAGACGATATAGATTTTAGGCGCGAAACTGTTTTATTCTTGTCCAGACTTGTCCTCGTTATCACCGAATAGTCTTTGAGTTTGCTAGGCTAGCTTAAATGTGTAGGCTACCAGTATTAAATAAGAAATAATTTAATATTCAGCTTATAGGAAAGATAACTTTGTGTATGTGAAGGTTCGAATCAATACAAGGCATGACTACTGTATTGATTTTGCTTATTTAGTCTAAATACCGTTGTTTGTAGGCCATGTAGACCTATAGAATGTATGTAGTTCGCCTCTATTTGATCTCAGCTGTCTGAAAGGGATGTACTACTGCGGAAGCTAAAGAAATTGGAAATATAGCCGAACCAACCCCAAAACCTAATTTGAAAAGAAAAGAATCATATGGCTGTGGCATAAACAAACAAGTGGTGTGGGGGTTCAGAGTCCTCTGACACAAGCAAAGTTTTCACCGAACATAAAGGATGGTTATTAGAAGAATATAGCAAAGAAAAAGTCATTCATCACAAAAATCAGAGAACAGCACCAGCAACCCCATTCATTGCTGTTATAGGTATGTCATGACTGACTGTATTGAAGCACATTATACTATTGTTTAGCTATGTTTCTAGATATTTCCCAGCTCTATCAAACATTTGCTGTGAGTATACATTTAGTGCTGTGGCGCTTGCGTTAAACCCTTTTTGATCTATTAACTGTTAATAGATGTTGGTAAAGAGACAAATGCTTTTTGGTCATCTGTAAGTCAGAGCCCACCCTGTCCATGCTACTTAAATTTATATTTTTTTTTCAGAAAGAATCACTCATCACAGAAATCAAAAAACGGGCATCAGCGACACCATTAATTGCTGTTATAGGTATGTCATGACTATATAAAATCGCATTCTACACACCACCGCATATTGTTCAGCTATGTTTCTATGTTAAATGTTTCTTAGAAAGGTGAATTATTTTAATAAATTTAAATGGTTTCTAAATTACAGTTGCAGTAATACTAAAAAATGAGAAATGTGAATGTCCGAAGTGTGTCAGACTGAAGCAGTGTATTGAAGTGCCTTGGTGTATCTTTTAAACCTATATGTAAAAATAGTCGTGATCTTAAATGCTTTGTTTTTAAACAGGTGAATCACCAGTGTCAGCAACAGAATTTTATGTGGCAATTGAACAAGAAGTGACTGCAAGATTTGAAGATTTCTTCAAAGCATTAGTGTATACATTCTGCTCATTCTACGTGTTTAATATGGTATACACAGAGAAAATAGAAAACCTGTTGGAATTTGTGCAAAGGTAATTTTATTTTACTTGTAATAGTGTATTTAATCCACTCCTTATGCCATAGTGTATACATTGCAGTGTTCTTGCGGATTACTATTTGCACCATCCTTAACACTATGCCCAATCCTTCAGCCTTAATGCCACCTGATTATAAATATTGTTACATTTTTTCACAGATACTTCGCTAAAATAGGAGAGTGTGGTTCAAAGACTAAAAAAGCAAAACGGCACAATGTAAGCCCTAAAGTTGTGCAATGCAATAAATCAGTGCATGGAAGATGGAACTGACTGCTGTTCCGGAATTTGTAAAAACTTGTGTTCTTGGACTTTTTGATAAATTTGTTTTTTGCATTCTTCACTTTTAAACTTTACAACTGTTCATTTCTGTTCGCATTGTTCCATATTTTTATCTTCTATCATCTGATTTTAATAGTGTGGATTTTCTGGATAACTTTTAGTGTTGTATCTGGTAATTTTTAGTACAAACTGCTCTAAATCAGTGTAATTATTATTCCTGAAATTAATATTTACTGTGATCGAATATTGTAAAATTGAATAAAAATGTTGGTAAAAACATGATTTATTACAATAAAAATTTGTAATTTTTACAATAAAATTCACAACATTTATTAGTAAATAAATGTTTTTACTATGAAATATTGTAAATTTTTTAGGGATAATATTGTAAAATTTACTACATTTGTTAGTAAAATTCAAATATTACTGTAAAAAAGGGTAAATTTTCCTTAGAATTGATGGTAAATTTTACCATACATACGATGAAAAGTGCTGCATGGGAAATATTGTAAATTTTACCATCATTTTTTTAACAGTGTTGTACGTTTCTTACAGTGCGCCTGTAATATCAAGACATCTATGTCAAAATACAAACCTAGATATCTATATCAAATCTCGACCGATTGGCTTATTCGTTAAGAGCGTTGTACGGTCGTGTGGCCGAGTGATTAGCGCGACCGATACATGTACCGACTTATATATATAGGTAGGTCATAAATGAAAAATGTATTTACTTTTATACAGTTGTGTGGCCGAATGTTTAATGTAACCGATACATATACCAAGTTCCATATAAAAAAAACGGCCTTTAAACCCATCATGGGTTCAAAACTGAGCTCAACAAACAAAAAATATTGTATCTACCTTTAATGAAAGATCCAAGGTTTGTGGGAAAGGTTCAACCGCTGGAACTGGTCGAACACAGCTTTCTGCTATAAACAAAGTACAGTTGTACGGTTGTGTTGCCAAATGGTTAACGCAACCGCTATACGTATACAGACTTTTGTACAAAATCGGTCTAAGTAGCGAGCCCGTATAGCCTCAAATAAACAAAGTACAGTTAAACAAATATGGTGAAAATAAAAGTATAAATGCAGGGAAATTTGCTTACCTTTTCCGGCAGTCGTTTTGGCCTGTGGTGCGATTTCTAAAGATCTGCAATGTTAAAATCCATTTGAATACGTAAGAAATTACAGCATATTAATGAAACACTAAAGTGTAATAAAACTAAAACGTTCAATCAAACCTTTATTTTGGTAAGCGTGCGTGTGTGTGTACACGGCTCTGGACATAAGTCTACGTTTGTAAATTTTGGCACATTCGCATTTTTGACTATTAGTGATAATTCTGAAAACTTTTTAACAAATCGAGCCAATAGTAAGTTGTGTTTCGGTCTGCAAAAAAAAGCCAACGCTAAACATAACCTACGTCCTACGCTTACCCTACGCGCTTCGCCACCATATCGGCGATTTCCCTCATTTCCATAACAACGGCTGCTTGCGTAATATGCTGCGCTGTTTCGTCATTGACATCAAGTTCGCCCGTGTAAATGAAGTCAAGAAGAAGTCTGAATCCGAGTGAGGATAAGTTGTGGATTTCAAGGGTGTAAATTTCCTGCGGGAAATACACGGGTTAAAGTGAAAATCTTAAAAAAAAACTGGTGAAAGGAACCGCAGAAAATTGATATTTTACGTTGCTTAAACACATATACCAACATAAATACCAAAAGTTATGAATAGACGATTGATATTTTACGTTGCTTAAACACATAAACTTTCTTTTCAAATACAATTGTTTAACATTTCTCAGTATAGGCCAAATTAACCACAGAAATTGTAATTAATTGCTACTTTATGTATATATGGCTCCAGGATCGTCTATTCGTAACAAACCTCAAGAACGAGTGATTATGATACACGCATGCCCACAGTTGGGTTGTTTTTTTTCATGGTGTATTATTCTGTATAAAATTGCGGATTTCGAAACGTGAATGCAAACAGGTCGTATGGCCTCATGGTTGGTGGGAACGTTTTATTTTTATAAATAAATTCAGTTTTTAATTTTTTTTATTCCACGGCAAAAATACGAAGCGGGACCTTCAAAATTGGAAAACGGGAAAAAGACGGCAAAGCGACAGTCGTTAAAACACGTCTAAAACCCAATCACTCATTTACTTTAGTTATATGTAGACGTTATAAAAACAGTCTCGGAAACGAGCCCGTCGCAGTTAGGAAACCTGGCCCGGTAAATAGCAAATGTTCAGCGTGACAAATAAATTATCGAGATTTTAAATGGGTATTTCAAATTGTTTAAACTTTCCAGTTTACATTAATGGTTCCGCGGAAGAGGAAATGTGCCCGGAAACGAACTGCAGGCTTGTGAAGCCTCTGTGTTTGTGAGCAATGTTCGCTTAAATCGAACGGAACACATTGCGACCACAAGCCATCTAATTTGCCGGCATACACCCTTGTACGTGGAACCTGTGCCGCGGTGCATACGCCTTCTGCATGCAAATGCACCGCTTTACGCAAGTGTTTGTTTACATGAACGTTTATGTAATATCGCTTCGCCGGGCGGCTGCTTAATGCTAGTTATTTAATGGAACGGGTGTTGCATTAAACCGGCCACTTGCTAGCTGTTAGCTTAAGAATTCCGCTCTATATTACACTAACAACTGAATATTAAATGACCAGACAGGCCGCGATATAATCTTCCAGTAGTGAACCCGTTTGCCCACGCAAAGCTTTAAATTTATTAGTTTACGTCTCTTGTCCTTCGGGCGATGGCGAACAGCTTTCCAATTTGAGCAGGTTTGAAACATTGGCATTATCTTAGCGCTGTGCAATCACGAGATTTATAAACACAGCTTGTTTATATTAAAACCCCATTTTTATTACGTCACCATACTCGTCGCTTGACAGACTGTATATGCAAATTCGTTATCGGCTAACCGAGAATCCCGAATTGCGATTCAATGAAAAATGACGGGATTGAAATTTGAACGATAACTCACTTGGTCTGGCGCATTTTCCGAACAAGACAGGAACTTCTTTCGACAAAATTCGCTGCAAGACGCCATGACAGCTTTATGAGCGTGAAAAGTCTGTAAAAAATGAAAAAAAGATCAAAACTTTTCACTTTCTTGTTGCAAGAATCCGACGTCTTCCTATTACAGGGCACATCCTGTACAGGAGCGCGGCCTAATTGCAAACAACGGTTCGGAGATCAATGTACCGGGCTAACATTGGTTCTATACATTGTTCTATACTAAGCACTCTCTATTGCTTGGCGAGACTTTTCTCGGATAGTGAGTGTGCGTAGGCGAACAAGATATATAAACCCTCCGCCCATTTCAATGCCGCAGCAGAAGAATTGATGATTGCAATCCGTTACCTGGACTTCCACGCATTCAACAAGCTCGCCCGAACTCGATATATAAATCAGGCGACCATGGAAAGCAACAAAAAGTGTCTGGCGATTGATAATAATGAGAATCGGACTGCGGTTAATATAAATAACACACTGAATAATCAGTCAAAACCATGTACCGTCTATACAACGCAATTGCGTATTCCCGCTCCAAGCCAGGAAAGGATCGTTTAATAACGACCGCTATTTAGATATAAACAGTACTCTCGTTAAATTAATTAGTCATAATCAAAAACATAGGAAATGAAGTGTGGTGGGCAAAAATATAAAATGCACGCCGCTTGACAGAATGTATTCCGTAAAGGGCATTTTATTTGCCAGAAATACTATCTTGCAAGATTTTATGCGCGTAAAGTGCATTTTGCCAGAAAAATTGTATTCCAACAGAATACATTATTGCAGAAATGTTTTCTTGTAAGAATATATGCGCGTAAATGCCAGAAATGTCATTTTTTAAAGTGTTGCGCTATATATAACTTGCCATTTACTCTGACCTGAACCATGGCACATATATTACAACTTGTCGGTTTAGCGTTTGGCGGAAATTAGAGTCGCGATGGAACAGTATGTGGATTAAACGCGTCACTTTAAGTTAGATTCAAGTCTGGTGTCAAGTTAACTCTGGTGTTAAGTTAAATTATGTTCGAATATGTCAAATGACTTGATTAATTGATGCATTTTCCACTTACTTCATTGTCAACTTTAAGGATGACATCACATAGCAGGCTTCGCAGACGCAGATCATTTAGTCTCAACATCACGCCATTCAGGTACTTTGAGAAACCGCAATTCGCTGAGATCGGGAACGCCCTCGTGTTTTTTGAGGCGGCACTTTCACTCGAATCGCATCCGACTACATGTTGTTCTGAAAAGCAATCGCGGATCGGGTTAAACAATATGAACAAGGTACTTTCACGGCGTCTTGTATTTGCTGTCGTCGTATCCGCAAGGGCTTTATTACGAACCAAAAACTTTAAAAAACACGATATTTACACTTGTTGTATTTTTCTGGAGCTTTGTCATTATATTGTCCCAGAAATATTAAAAATTCCACATTAACCTTGCTAAGCAGGATATTAACTAATGCACTGGCTAAGTCATCATAATTTGCTCTGCTTTTACGTTGATTTTTAAAACTTTATTCCGTATTGTTTTTGACCCCAAACCGTAAAAAATCAACCTAAATCTTTCTAAGCAGGCAATCAACTAATGCAAGGACCAATACGTCATAATTTCAGCTATCACTTCACAGAGCATGGTTAAAGGGAATACTTCTATACATGATGATCTATTTCGCCCAATACACGTACCTGGTTCTGGGGAATTCCCGGAGAAGGAACATCTTCTCGTACTGAGATCGAAAGGTTCGTCGTGATCCATATTGACCGGCCCGCTTCTAAACTTAGCGTGATCTGCAATATAAGGATAGGTGTGTTGGCTCCGCTGCTTTATAGACTACGCTAGTTCGACTTACAGGATATGATCGGCAAATAATCGAAGGGAACGACTCACCGGAATAAATAGAAGAATCGGGAGCGTCTTCCTTCACCGTTTCGTTCTCGCTGACGTCATCAGAAGAGGATATGACGGTGACATCCCGGGCTAGCAGTCCAGCTAAATTTTGAGTGATAATCGAACGTCCAGCCTCTGGTTTTGCAATCACGTCCGCCATTTTGTGACCGACAAGTCAAAATATCAATTACTAAAAAAATCTTCTAGGATTTAAATAATATTTAATTATTTTTGTTTCTGTTTCTTTTAACTCTCTCGGATAATCGTTTAACTGAGGCTTGTATTAAAGGCAAAGGCGTTTAAATTGCTATTTGGGGGTTTACGTGCATTTCACGGAAGTATGATTCGTTTAACACCTTTTTTTTCGACACGCAAAAACTACTACATTCCATCTTAGGCATTTCCATTTTAAAATAAAAATGCAAACATTTTCGTTTTAATAAATTCTTAGAATGGATGACCTCAAATACGAACTTGAAAATCCTCATCTAAGAGTGTCAAAATTAATTCTGTATGTGTCCTAACGTCTGAACTGCTGCGGGATTGTGTTTAAGCCTTCTAGATGTCGTCGCAGTCTAGAATCTTGGCGAACGTTTTCGTGCTAAACTAAGATCACTATTACTTGTCAACGGAAATTATAACTCAGTGAAACAACACATCAGCCATAGGCCGTCAGGTAATCAAGTTTCCATTTCGTATTCCTAGGATAATGCTGCATTCGGCGCTGAAAATTCGTATCTAAATTGACGGACTGTCGCTCAGTTTCGGCAGAATTTAATTCCATGGCGTCCATGGTACCTTACCGTGACATTCGAAACACTTGCTTAATTTGCATTGATGCTTTCTGAACCTGCGCTTTAAAGCAATAAACCTCTCGCCTGCTGTCACTGTGAAGGTATAAGGCTATAATCTTTAATTCGTTACGCTTTATATTTCTAATTAAGGCGAACCTTTAGTACTGATGGCCGGACTAAAATAACTACGAAACCTAGCGCGGCTTTTGTGGCGGGTTGTCGTATGATGTGAAAAAATGATAGAATAAGGGAACGTGAAACTACAAACTGCTGGCGACCGGTCAAACGAGGTCGATCAAGTTCATCTATCAACGTGGAAGTCCGCCCTAAGGTAGATTTTAATACGTGGCTCTCTTTGCCGTGTGTTTGTCGAATGTCGACAGGTCGGGCCTAATGCGGGAACATTTCAATCACCTGCTTGTGCGCAATTGCTACAGTGTGAGAAAAATGTGGCTTGGAAACTTAGTTCAAATAAACACAGATGGAATTTACGTATAGATGCAAACATGCGCAACTTTTACCTATGCGTAAATCCCAATGTAATAAATGCTGAATTGTTCGATATTTCAAGAAAAGTTTAAAATAGAATCACTGCTAAAAATACACTAACTGTAGTTTTAAATACAAACGCTGCTTATCAATTAAAGTGGTCAGTTTTTTTGGGTATGTCTGCTACGCCTCTTCGTCGAATCGGCGGCTATAGCCTTTCAGGCATCGTCGATTAAAGTTTACGGTTTCGCTCAATGAAATTAATGTTATTATACGAGGCCAATCCGACTTGTTGTGCCTCTGCGCGCCAGTTCAACCAAGTTCGCTTTCCGTGAGACCCGAGGACTGTTGAACGTCGCCGCCCTGACCTTTAACCTACATCACCGCCGGCCGTGACGTGGTGACTAGTTATTAAAATTCGGCCTCGAGTGCCGTCATAGAGCGATTAATTCGAAAGTCGGAAAACAACTAAAGTTAAAGGTCCAGGTAGTAATTGAACCCCATGCGCCTTCGACTGCTCAATCAAACTGCTCGGAGCAATCTTTCGCATTGACTCCTCGTGCTTTTTGTCACGCAAGCTCAATTTGTTATACCGAGCTAAATTTCGAACCCATGATGGGCTTATCACAGGTACCGTTTTTGTATAGGAATCGGTATATGTATCGGTTAGGTTTTCCATTTGGCCACACGACCCAACAAGAGAGTTAAACACTGACTAGCGAATAAAAAAGAAAATACAGAAACCATAGAAACCGTAAAAAATCCAGATACATTGAACAGCCGTTAGATTCCGAAACTTTCTTTACCAATAGAGAAATTATAAATCGCGTTTATTACAAGAACCAACAGTTCAGCTCGTTATCCGTGTAATGTAAGCTAAACTATTATACATAATACAACCGCTGATATGCCAGTATTTGAGTTTTATATTGTTCTTTAAATGCCTTGTTTTAATTTAACTAAATAGCCAACATATATAAAGGTATTTGTTGCATATATTGCTTCTTTAAATACCTTGTCGCCCTAATTTAACCTGGTTAAATTGACTTAGTTAATTTAATCTCTGCGAGCTCTTACAGCCCCCACACTTCTCCGAATCCCCCGAGCCCTAATACACATTCGTTATATATCCACTCCTTTTCACCTTATGTATAATATGTCTGCCTTCAGATATAATATGTCTGCTTTCATGACATGTCTCCTAGACGGTATGTTCCTTCCAATGTAATGTATGTATATTATCGACCTTACCTGTTTCCCACGCCCAGTAATTCAAGTCGTGGCCGAAATTCCTGGATATGGCTTAGGGTGGTCCAGGCGCATTGTCCGGGCTTTGATGTCGACATAACCAGGTAATCCTATCCTCGTGGAATGCTCTGGCGCTGGAACGCTGATCCTGATTAGAAAGTAATTAAAGTCCCGTCGCGTGTGCCGTTCTCATGACCTCAAGCATATGAACGCTCCATCAATATACTGGTAGAAGCGGCGACGTGCTGGTGTCGGAACTGTCGGGCGGACAAATGTATTAATTCTTCAGATTTGTAATCTGACCATCGCTTCCTCAGCGCCGGTAAGTCGCAATACGCAACGACTGGGTTTTGTTTATTTTTAAACTTTCGTTTAGTGACCGCCTAGAAAGTGTAATCAAAACCACATCATACATATATATGGCATTCTTGGTACAGGAAACCCAATATTAAAACGAAACTAGGTAACAGCAAGCAAAACTATAAAATAAGTATATGATGATTAAAAAATTAAGTCAATATAGTAGCCTACATACATTTAATATTAAGTTGTTTAAAAATGATACTTTACATAATGAAATACTCCTTAGAAATCTTCAGACATTATGTTAAGAAATTGAGTGACCATTTCCTTGTTTTTCCATGAGATTATGATTGGATCGAGTCAACCGCCTTTTAAATCTAACCGGTTAGTCTGGCGGTAAAGTGCGAATCCTGTCAGCCGTAAGGTTGCAGGTTATGAACTGGTTGATGGCTATAGTCGGTTGTGTCCTTGGGCAAGGCACTTTACGGACATTGCCTGAACCAAGCGGATTAATGGGTTCTACCAAATTGAAGGAACGTTTGAATCACACACAACACACTGCAATAGCTCCGGTAACCCGACGATGTGCGCGAGGTGATCTGATGCCCGTATGTTATCACCCTTGGTTTTCCCATTCACGGGGGTAACTTGAATATCCTTTCCTATCCTAATAAATGGCATGCGGTGAATGTTTACGCAATGGCTCGGCAGTTGGAGGGTAATGGCTTCGAGACCAGCACGTTTCGCTTATAAACCCTTGGTCGAGGTAAAGTACCCCGTATGGAGGCAATAAAATTGGTTGTACATTGTTTAAGTAACGACTCCACTCAACCAAAAATGCTACTCGATGTAAGAGTAGGCTTTAGGCGTCCTGACGATAATACAAATACCCTATTCATGTTTTATCCCCGTAAATGGAAAAATACGGGAACATTGTCACAAGGATATTGGTCAGGTTACTTGCCGCCCACCACTAAGTTACCAATGCTATTGCAGTGTGTTGAATATGCTTAAGAGGTACAACCTTATTGCCATCGGCTGGCTTACATCCCACAACATGTCGGTCGCCAACCGGGACTAATATAATTTCACCGATTAAGCTATCCGGCCAGTCAAAAATGACGTGTTATAACGTCTGACGTCATTTCACAAACGTCATCAACATAATTATCCGACCCTGTTCTATTTTCAGATAAAATCAAACCGTTTAAAGTACAAAGATTCATGATGAATTGAAAACAAACTTGCTGTCGTAAACACAAGCTTCCGTCTATAATTTTATTTTAAAAATGACACCAGTTTCTTTAGCGAGTTTATAACAATGGGGTCATTTCCTTGTATTGGTTATAGAATCGAGAATATGAATCGAGTGTTTGGCGGATTTCCTAGTGACACAATGTTGTATCAGATTTTGGGTTCATTAAGCAAAACACTAAAGTAAAAGAAGGAGGAAAATTACTCAATAATACTAGCTATGTCCAAAGTTTCATTTCATTTGGACAAAACACTAATAAACGAGGCCTAATAAGATTTGGGCCCGTTTTTTCGGGTCACCCTGTATCCTTGACACAGTGGTATATATATTTGAAATATAAATTATATTTCCTCCTATATATATACGTCTAATCTTTCGTTAAAGGTCCTGCTTAGTGCAGTGTTTAACACACGTTATTTAATTAGTGCTTTATTATAAGTGTGTAACGAGATGCATATTACTACATCCCCATTTAAAGGAGAATGAAAATAATGGGACAAAAAATAGGTAGCCTATTATCAATAACAAACAGTAATATAAAAGCATAACATGTCTCCATCCGAATTCAGTTATTCTTGAATTCATCGTCGATGTTGTGTTGTTGGGTGCCGGTCCTCGTGAAGATACAGGTATCGATTTCCGCATTAGCTTTCTCGTTTTCGGGAAGACTTTCGTTCTCGGGAAGACCATTTTTCCAAATGGGACCCATAAAAAACGGACAAAAACAATATGTGTTTCATTTTTTCAAATGGAACCAATAATTATGGAAACTAATTCTAATCTTGGCCCCAGACTTTTAACCCCAGAACTAATCCTACTGTAGCGACCACATGTGTTACATAAGATTTACGACCGCACAGCCAGCATTTGCGCTGACAATGCATCATCACTGAAATATTATTGTGAGGTTTAATCAGCTGTCGAATAATCTTGTTTATATAAGTTGAATTTACTTTGGCTTGAGAAGCAGGACGCATTAAGAAAGATCTTGTATGTGTCGATACTGAGAGTTTATCTGGAATCTATGTCGTTTAAACATCTAACGATTTAACTCGCAATTGGTACCAAGTTAATCGCCTCAATTGCTTAATACAATTGGTGTTATAAAACTACTGAGGAATTGATCGACGAACCAAAGAAGTCAAAGAGATGTTTACGCAGAAAACCTCAATTAACTAGAGACTGTCAACCACGTTGTTTACCACCAATATTTGTAAAACACATGTTGTATGCCATATATTCATACTACACGGTCCCTAACCACAATCTGTCTTTTATACACTGAGTATGTAGTTTGTTTCTGCAAGCATAAACGCATGGGTCCCATAGTTAACAGACCAAACTTAATTTCCATGTTTAGTTATATAAAGAATAAACGTTTTAAATTTACGAACATTTTACCACAAATGTTTTAAATTATAACTTGTTTTCAAGCGCTGTAGTAAAATAAAGCTAAATTTCCAAAACGGCCCGATTTAGTTTTTCATGGTTTCAGGGATTTCCCGTGGGTTTGGTAGATACGTTGTTGTTTTTACATAAGTGAGTCATGTTATGTAACAATTGTTAAAGTTTTAATCTGATTTGTCGACTTCTTGTTGGAGATGTCAGTGCGATATGGCATGCTTGCCACAATCAAAATTTAGGAACATATCTTTGTTTTCATGGAAATTAACCTAATTAAATGTTTTCTTTTTTTAATTGGCACAAAGTGTCTAATATTTTTAAAATTTTACTGAATTTTATTAAAATTAGAGCAGCCGTTTAAGCGCTATGGCCACAAAATCTAATTTATTATAAAAAAAACGTTTTGATTTTTTAACGTCCGAGGGGAATTCCCCTAGATTCATTACCCAACTTTTTGGTTTCCGCGTATTTAGACCATGTTGTCTTACAAATGTCCAATTTTCATTGCGATTTCGTTACTCCTTTTGGTAGATGTCGGGGCGATATGGCATGCTTGTCACAATCATGATTTGAGACCATATTCTATTTTTTGGGGTATTTCCCTAGGTAATTTCATTATTTCTTCTAAGTGTTAAATCAGTGACTAATGCACTAACATTCCACCAAATCTTATTTAAATTGGAGAAGCCGTTCAAGCGCTATGCCACAAAAAGCGCAATTTTTCATAAAAAAAAAACGTTTTGGTTTTAAACCTCCCAGGGGAATTCCCCTTAATTTATCACCCAAAATTTCAGTTTCTGCATATCAAGACCATGTTATCTTACAAATGACAAAGTTTCATTGCAATCCCATTATTCCTTCTGGTAGATGTCGGGGCGCCATGCCATGCCTGTCAAGCGTTTGACGAAAAAAAAACGAAAAAAAAAACGGACAAAAACAATATGTGTCCCAATTTTTCAAATGGGACCCATAATTAGCGCGCCTCCGAGAGTCAAGATAGCGCGTAGGGAACCGCAGATCGCATCAGGTGTTGTAACCGGCTTACCTGGGTGCCTACAAGGAACAATCTAGCGAAATAGGCAGCGACCTGCAACGGCTCCCTACACTACATTTAACTTAAGTTTTTAACACTATCCTTTGTCCGACAGATTAGTCTGGTGGTTTAGTGCGTCGTCTTTCAGCCGAAAGTTTCGGGTTTGAACGTGTTCGCTTGGTAGTCGGTTGTGTCCATGGGCCACTTAACAGACATTGCCGAAACCAGCGGGTTAATGGGTTAATGGGTTACGGTGGGCGCGTAGTAATCTAACTATTGCCCGTGTGTTAGCCGCATTATTGTTTTCCATTCACGGGGATAAACATGAATATCCTATCCTATCATTTTAAACGCAAAATTTCCTTTATTATAATTACTTTTCTAAAGATAATATATAGATAGCAGCAATACCACTGGTCTATAAATAGCACATAACCGTCCGGTCGAATACTCAGGAGTGTTCTTAGGCTATTGTCCTGTCGTCGCGATAATAAAACCGCGCAGTCATTGTGATAAAGAAAGAGCGTGACTTGCAAAATGAGTGGTTTGTTTAAAAGTAGTTGGGCAAATCTTAACGAAGAGAACGAGGGAAACTGCACAATAAAATGAAATTTAGGGCATTTTTTGTGGTTAGAGTAATAATAAGGGGTTGATACTAGTCTTAGGCCCTTGATATTGATACCAGTGTTGGCGTTTAGTTTAGTTGTTTCCGCGATAAAAACACACAAGAGGACCTTTATAAAACTTAAAAACGGCAGGGTTAGAATAATCTTTTCTATTTTTACTAAGCAGTTACTATTCTTTACTTCGTTTAGGTTCGTCAGTAACAGTTTATAAAGTTTAGTTTTATCTTAGGTATCAAATTTGTTTGACTGTATAGTGTGGTTGGTTAGTGTGTTGCTTTTTAGCCAAAATGGTTGTAGGTTTAAAACTGGACTCTGGCTAATCGGTTGTCTCCTTGGGCAATAACCCACATAGCCTGAATTCAGTGGAATGATAGGTTAAACTTGGTCTGACCGGTAAGTCTCGTGGTTTAGTGAGATGACTTTCAACCAAATGGTTGCAAGTTCGAAACTGGTAGTTAGCTAGTCGGTTGTGTCCGTGGACAAGGCAAATAACGGACATTGCCTGAACCCAGCGGATTAATGGGTTTAACCAAATTGAATTAATGTATCTATCATACACAACACACTGCAATAGCTCCGGTAACCCGATGATGAATGATTACCTGTGTGTTAACATTCCTTGCGTTTTTTTCACAAGGATAAACAGGAATATCCTATCTTACCCAAACTAATTTTAAAGAGTTTTTCCAGAGATATTAGACTTGTTTTTTAGTTCTAAATCGTGTATAATCAAAATGGGTGGAAACAAGTCGTCACCATATGTTACGTTAGTGCAGAAAGAAATTGCTGAGCATAAAGTCCAAGTCTTTTCGAAGTCGTGGTGCAGCTACTGTAAACTGGCAAAAAAAACTCTTTCAGGTAAAAATAGATTTTTTCGCGCGTTGTATCATTTATTTTACCGTCTTAATTTTGTTTCTTACATGCTTTGATCTATGTAACTATTTGCCCAACAAGTTTTCATAATGCCTTTTTTAATATTTTTGATTTATTAAATTTCATATTTTAATTTGCATCATAACCGCATGGTTTCTCTCTAGTATAATTTGAGATTGCCGTGGGATTAAAACTTATTCTTTGTTGTTTTCTTGGGCAAGAACCCTAAAAGATATTGACTGGACATAGCCTAGTAAATCATTGGTTTAACTTAAACTAAAAAAGAGGCTGAATGGTGGGCTTTTATTCTGATTATAAGGGAGTTATTCTGAGTAAATGAATTCATCACTTTCAAACAATTCTACCTGTATTTGTATACTTTTTTCCAATTATTTTATCGGTGTGTTCAAACAACTGTCATTTTCACATTTTACTGTTTTCATAAAAATCATAGAGTACCGGTATCTTTATAAAAAAAACAAAAAATAAACAAAGTTAGGGACTGGTTTTTTACAACCTGTTCTCTGCCTTCATACCATAGACTGCCCAATCAACCGTACCTTGTTTCCCCCAAACACACTATAAGGGGTTAAGGATCTGGACCGAAGTAGCGAAAAAATGCAGCGGATTAAGGGGTTCAACCAAATTGAAGTCTATCACACACAACACACTGCAATATCTTCGGTAACCGGACGGTGGGCGCAAGGTGATCTGACGATTGCTCTTGTGTTAACCCCCTTGGTTTTCCCATTTGCAGGGATAAACTTGAATATCATATCCTATTTCTTCTTGTTCTCACAGAATCTGTATATTTTCAGATGCCAACGTTGATTTTAATGTCATGGAACTGGACCAGCGATCAGACGGTGATCAAATCCAACAAGCCTTGAGCCAGATCACTGGAGCTAATACAGTGCCAAGAGTGTTTATCAACGGCAAGTGCATTGGTGGTGGCACTGAGACCAGGGACTTACATGCAAAAGGAAAACTCATCCCAATGGTCAATGCTTAAAAAGGTTTGTTTATTAGATTGTTAGTGAATTTAATTTGGGGAAGTTTTAAAAAACCCAACAAGAGAGGGTAAATTTAATTTAATTTTGGATATATTTAATCACTTACTGTACAGAGAAGGGTTAAATTGAATCTGACGTTCCTAAGTTTCCACCTTCGATCTAATTCTGTTTCTTGTTTCCTAGATTTTTATATTCCTGGAAGTTAAAATGAAGCAGCTAGGATAGGATAGGATATTTATGTTTGTTTATCCCCGTGAATGGGAAAACCAAGGGGGTTAACACACAAGCAATCGTCAGATCACCTCGCGCCCATCGTCGGGTTAACGGAGCTATTGCAGTGTGTTGTATATGATAGACACGTTCCTTCAATTTGGTAGAACCCATTAATCCACTGGATTCAGGCAATGTTCGTAAAGTGCCTTGCCCAAGGGCACAACCGACTAGCTAGCGATCAGTTTCGCACCTGCAACCTTTCGATTGAAAGGCGACGCACTTAACCATTAGATCAACCGGTCGGACAAACTTTTATGGTGAATTTAAATATTGACCAGTCTGTATAAACGATTAGTCTGGTGGTCCGACATATTAGTCTGCTAGTTTAGTGCGTTGCCTTTCAGTTTCGGCTAAAGGGTTGAAGGTTCCAAACTGGTAGCTAGCTAGTTGGTTGTGTCCTTGATTCCTTGTGCATGGCACTTAACATACATTGCCTAAACCCAACAGATAAATGGGTTTTACTAAATAAAGGAACATGTGATATAAAGATTTCCCATGTGTTACCTCCTTGCGTTTTCCCATTCATAGGGATAAACTTGAAAATGCTATCTTAAATCAGCCAATCATATCCTAAAACCTTTTACAAGTTTAAGCACCTTTATATAAAGTAAAATTAAAAATAAAACACACTTAATATATAAGAAAGAAAATAAAATTAAAATAATTCAAGAAATAATACCAACATGAAAATAAAATTCAATTTTTATTTTTCAGATCTTTTAAAGTTCCTTGTCTACAGAATCATCACCTTATTTTTCTTCACAATTACCAAGCCTTTAAAAAACTACCCATAGTTTTATTTCAAGAAAATCTTGAAAACCCATTAACTTAGTTTTACTGACATGCTTTCTGTGGTTTCCTAACATGGATTTTCAAAATAGTTAAAATTGTAGATTCTTTATGTGTGTTAGATAATGTTTTTTGTTTGTATTTAACACCTTGTAAACCAGGTGCCGGCAAAGCAGAACATGTGCCCTATATGTAGCTTGGAAAGTGCAGTTGTTGAACTCTAATGCCTATATATAACTTGTAGTATTTTATGACCTACCGAGTGCTATGGTTTTATTAATATGCCGTCCTTGAAATAAGTCATTTTGCTTTCTGTTATAAACTTTTACTACTTATGGGTTAATCTGTATCATACATAAATAGTTAAACAACTTACATAGTAAGAAGGTAATCTGATAAAATAATGCCAAATTCCCCAATGTTAATAACATGACAAAATACAGGACACTGAATTGTTAAGGAAAATTGATATGGTCTGTTTTAAATTCCGTATAATTCGGTTTATGTTCTAACTTTGTGAATGGTTGCCAGCGCCTAGTAAAAATGACATTTCATGAGAAATAAATATTTCCTAGAAAATTTTGCTGTATTTTTTCTCCTCAATGTTTAAAAACCTAATGATATAAAAGTAATTGTTGAATATAACATGGACTCTATTTAAATTTTTCTATAAGAATTGTTCTGGTGTCTTTTATTTTTAATAAAAAGTACCAGCCATTTATACAAAATGTTTTAACATCGGTTTATGCCAAAAGATTAGTTTACGTTTCCACGATAAAAACACGAATCACATTTGATGAAAAATTGAAAAACATCTGTTGTGTATGATTGAGACGTTTTTTCAGTTATAAGAGAACCCATTAATCAACTGGAAACAGGCAATATCTGAGTGTCTTGCCTGAGAACACATTAAATTATTTCACGACCAGTTTCGAACCCACATTCATCAGACTAAAATTTGACGCATTAAGTGTGGAACTAACGATGCATAGGGATAGGATATTTATGTTTATCCCCGTAAATGGGAAAACCAAGGATGTTATCACACGGACGATCGTCAGATCACCTGGAGTCCACCGTCTGGTTACCGTGGCCATTGCAGTTTGTGGTATATGATTTAAACGTTTCTTCAATTTAGTAGAACCCATTAAACCGCTGGGTTTAGGAAATGTCTGTTAATTGCTCTGCCCAAGGACACGACCGACTAGCCAGCTACCAGTTTTGAATCTGCAAACTTCGACTGACAGGCAAAACACTTAACCACCAGACTAATATATCGGACTTGTCGTCTTTTTAGTATAAATGTGCCGTGTTTTGTTCTTGTAAATCAGTCCACTTCGGACTCATCTGCAAATCAACCTTATAAGCATTAACACCAAAGTTCCGTGTCGTTGATATGAAACATCTTATGTCCGTTCGTGTTTTCAAACCGTTGCGCGAGTCATCAACGAACACGATTTTTCTTTATCGTGAACGGAGTAATTGTGTCCATTTTTTTTTCGTCAAACACTTGATAGGCTGTTGTTCCTATATAAAATAATGAAGAAGTTGTAACAGCAAGCTTTCCGATCTGTTTCCTACTTTGATTTAGATAGGCCTGAACCCAAACTTCTGGGTTTTATTTCGGGGAAAATCCCTAGAGTTGCGAAATATATTAACATTTTAATAAAGGTTTTATTTTCTTGCGAGTATATTGTCCAATATTTTTAACCAATTAGGAGTAAACTTTTTTTGGATTAAATCCACATTTTATAAAGATGTTAAAAATGTTCTTATTGCGTAACTACCTAGGGGAATACCCCAAATGTAGTATTTACTGAAGTTTAACAAGAAGAAATTAAAATTAGTAAAATTTAAGTAAAAAATTTCAAAATAGCTAAGGCACTGGACAGTTAATGGTACTTTTAAGTAATATAAGTCAGCAAAAATTGATTCTTTATTTGTTTTTTTAAAAGAAAACCATTCCAATTTTTTTTAAAACACAACAATTGCAGTCCATGTTAGTTACTGGAGCACTGTACCCTAATGATGTTTGACCTAATAACGTGCAAAAATAAGGGACAAAACAATCATGATGGGAATCAGAGAGAATTTTGTTATGAAACTTGTACATTAGCTACATTATACATCAATTATATATGTGGAGAATCAGGTGCTTTAGTGGTCGGTTGGCGTGCTTATACCCCAGTATGGAAAGCATGGCAAGTGCACCCGCGATATTTTTTAAACTATCATAAATGCACCCGAAAAAAATCGTAAAATGCACCCCTGCTAACCTGCACTTGCTATATAAAAACAAACCATTCGTCAACGATTAACGCATTTAACGCAGCCCTAATACGACTAATCGTACGCATTCAATGAAAAGCACAGTTAATATAAGCTTTCCCCTAACCCAGGAAACGTCGATTAAGCATTCGATGCGGTAGCGGCCAGATTAATTCGCACAAATAGTCTCGAACACTGATACGTACGGTAGTTTACCTAAAGCGAGAAGGAAAACGAACATGTTTATAGGTTAGTTATCAAAAAAATACATCAGTGTTCTGTTTAAAATGCAAACGATTTATTTACTGAGCTATTGAGACTAGTTTTAATCCTAAACCTGAAACTATAATTAAATTTTATCCGTTAGGACTGGATTAAATCGATTGAATGGTCATGGGTACGATATGGGAATTCACATTTCAAAAAAGTGCTTTCCAGAATTGATTAATTGATGCAAACTTAAAGTCCAAAACAGAAAAATATTATTTATTGTACCGTGTATTTCTATTTCGGTCGTTTCTATAGGTTTACGAAAGTTCCAACAGAGAATTGACGATAATATGTAACGTAATTGTAATTGCTTGGTATATCTGCACTATGCATTAGGATCGTGCACCCGGTTGTCGGGATCGTGCACCCGGCGGTCGGGGTTGTGCACCCGCGAGATCTCGTCGAGATCTGCCATACTTTCCAGACTGGCTTATACCTATAGCACTAAATCTGAGTTCTACAACTAAGCAGACTCTGAATTGACTCCGTCTCGGAAGGTTTCTTTACTGTATCTTATAAACTAATACAGTGAAACACGGTACCTCTAAATACTACAGGAGCGCTTGGACCGCTTGGAGCGCATGGAGCGCTTAAATCGCTTGGAGCGCTTGGATCGCTTACTATACTTCATA
The DNA here is from genome assembly GCA_000149265.1 of Ciona savignyi. Classification (NCBI taxonomy): domain Eukaryota; kingdom Metazoa; phylum Chordata; class Ascidiacea; order Phlebobranchia; family Cionidae; genus Ciona; species Ciona savignyi. The sequence goes on from CH002954.1 coordinate 365,714, forward strand.
ATTGCAAAAGCCATGATATTAATGTTAGAGTTGGGGTTAAAGTTAGTTCTGGGGTTGAGATAAGTGTTTGGGACAGGGTTAGAATTACTTTCCATAGCAATCTAAGTGATCCAAGCGATCCAAGCGGTCCTGTAGTATTTAGAGGCACCCAGTGAAACAAATACAGTTAAACTGATTGACTGGACATGCCCGGAGCCAAGCTCCAAGCAGGCAAATTTTTTTGGTCCTTATTCCAAAACGCGATTTCGATAATATAATACAATGAGTTTATACACACGACGCTTGTCTGACACGATGTGTGGGAACGATAATATAGGAAATGTTGGGAATAATAGCGCGTTGGCACGCAGAGGAAATGATTTACAAAGGTTTTTGGAACAGGCGCACACAGCTGTGCAGCATGCAATAATGGTTTACTTAAACAGTTTAACAAAACTTAATATATTGTACAACAAATATGACACAAGCCGCGAATGTCACTACATATATATGAAGTTTTACTATAATTTTTTATTTGCCAGTATAGAAAGTACTTTACTTTTCTCGAGTGTGCACGAACCAAATATTTAAGTGTGCAGTGTGCAAATGTCCAAGAGTGCACACTTCAAGTGTGCACACAATCTCCTTTTTTCCTATTAAAATCTTAAACAAACATATTATTCTATCCTAAATCTATCGTATTCGTCAGCTGACATATCTATCTACTTAACAAAAATTGTACTGAAAGTAAATTACCCGAAGTCCTGGGGTAGGTTTAAAGGTTTGTTGGAAATTATTTGATGTGTATGTATAAAATGTAAGACTAAGTCAACAGATCGCGAGGGTGTGTGAAATTACCCAAGTGTGCAAAGATGCAGGAAAAAACACTCGAGTGTGCAGCTGCTTTACTTTCCATACTAGTTTTCCTCTAATGCAATTAGTTCCAAGTTCACTTTTGCCTAAAGTTCATAGGGGCATTCAATTGACATACACAAAAAAGTGTCATCAGCAATTACATCATATTAATGTTAAGGTACAAAACAACTGGTTCTAAAGATTTTGTGATATGCCTTATGCTCTTTATTGAAAAAAACATAAGCAGTAATATCACACTGGCAATCATCAGATTACCTTGCAAGAATACAGACATCTAGCTATCAGCTGGTTTTGCCCCACAACCTTTTAGCTGCCTACATATTGCTGATGCTCTAACTGACTAAGCTAAGGACTGGACTAATAAACATGGATAAAGCAGACAACACAAATTCTCCTGTTAAGTTAGTCCACTATATTTAATGATAAATGTGGATTTTTCCAAATGGCCAGAGTAGAGAGAACAAATGGTTTATTTATCCATTTAATATATGATCATTAAGTGGTTTAAGGCATCATTCCGCACCCATACCAAAATATGTTATCCTACAGAAATGGAAACGAAGGTAGAATTGAAAACTTGTGCCTGTAAGGGCTGTAGAAGATGTATTGTTTGCGAAAACCATTTCGACCAAAACCAACTGAAACACAGCGGTAATGAGAAACAAAAGGTACAATACAATCTGTACAAATTTCTTTTTACCATCCAAACCATTAATGTCTTTTAAGTAGTTTAAAAAAATCAGAAAAAGTGCGGCATGAACAAAAATAAGCACTTGTATTTATGCTAACAGTAGCACCTGTATTTATCGTTCTAGGTAGGAGTAGCAGTATTATAGGATGCTCATGTAAAACATGTTTACCCCTTTTGTGTTGGAAAATAATCATTGTTATAACATATGTGGTATCATAAGATTCCTCTTTGTTGGGTTGCTGGATCTATTGTCATATAATAAAGCCATCTTTGTTTTCCCAGGACCCTTGGAATATACATGTGTATCATAACTTGTCGGATTAGTGATTTTCCGATATCCCACGAAAAATGCTATAAATTTTGAGTATCCTATTCTTCTTATTTTAGTGTACAATTTTTCCTAGATTTTATTTCTGCTATTATGCAGGAAAAATCCCCCAAAGAAATGCTGTATGTGCCATCCTTAAAGAAGTGCGTCTGTTATCAAGGTCATCATTTGGTTGGGTTTGACTTCCCTGGAGTCTCTGTATTCCAAGATTTCATATCAGCACCTGAGGAGAGAGAACTGATCCGTCGGCAATCAACTCCAATCGATGGAAAGACTCCCAATCTGGAAGAAGAAAACAAGACTACGGACCCAAAGTGAACTTTAAAAAGAAGAAAGTAAAATTGTCATCGTTCACTGGGTTACCAAAGTATATAGATTTTATAGTAGAGAGGATAAGGTCTTTGGAAGGACTGGATAACTTTGCAACTGTTGAACAGTGTAATTTGGAGTACGACCCATCTCGGGGTGCCTCTATTGACCCACATTATGACGATGCATGGTTGTGGGGTGAACGATTGTTATCTTTAAATTTACTATCTGACTCGTGGTTCACCATGACAACAGATGACTCAGCAAAAATAGAGCTAACAAACCTAAAACCAGAAATAGTGGACATTGACTTAACGAGTGTTAAAACTCTGGATATAGACAGCGGTAAATTTGGTTTGAATGAATTTGAAGTAAAGGTACCGTTATATCGTCGGTCATTGGTGATGTTATCAGGAGATGCAAGGTATAAATGGAAACATTCAATTCAAAGGTAAATAATTTTATTAATTCAAATAAGTTTAACTACACAGGAGCACCGTTTAACCAATCAAACACATTTTAATTATACACTAATATGTAGCATTAAATGTAGTGTGTGTTCAACCAATCAAACACATTTTAATTATACACTAATATGTAGCATTAAATGTAGTGTGTGTTCAACCAATCAAACACATTTTAATTATACACTAATATGTAGCATTAAATGTGAGTGTGTGTTCAACACACTACCTTTGTTACGTCCTTTATTAAAAGTGTGTCAAGATCGAAAGAGAGAAGTGCCTCGGGCTTATATGACCTAGCATCACATAGATCTTAAATATTACTACAGCATTGATACAAATGTTCTAAAATATTGTGTTGAAAAAAAAGGATAATGCAAGTTAAAACATATTCAGTTATTTGTTCCCTAATGCCGTTGAAATATGTTGTTCATTTTCCTACCAATCTTATTAACACATAGTAATATCTCTTGTCATTTAGCGGGCTACCTTTCATGTGGACTTCAGAGTAATCTGACAATCACTGGTGTTGCAAAGCCCTAAGTTGTCCCACTTATAGGAATAAACCTTGCTTAGGTTTGGCGTATTTGTTTGTTTTTTATTACGTGTTTAAAAGCATTTCGTTTTTCTAATTTTTAACAATTAATTTATTTTACAACTGTTTGTTTTGCCATAAACCTTGCTTTGGTTTTTCATATCTGCTATGTTTTATACTAAAGTTTTTCATTACGTGTTTGAAACACTCAGTTTTGCCATTGCAACTGTTTCATGACATGTTTTACTTGCCGCCATTTGCAACTGTGGCAAAAAAACTAACTTAACAAACCAGTACCTTTATTTTAATTATTTTGTTTCCGATTTTACAGAAAAGACATAACAAGCAAACGACTTTGCTGCACTTTTCGTGAACTTTCTCCAGAATTTAGCTCCGGTGGGACTCAGGAACACATTGGAAGAACCTTACTGGACATAGCTGGGACTTTTAACGGACAAGTCGTCTTATAAAAATGTTTTGTTTTAGAATTTTTTAGCAAATTAATTTATATTTTATTGTTTTTTTGTTTATCAAATAAAATAAAACTAAAAAAGAATCATTTTTATATAAAAAATGACAGAATTGGTGAACATGTGTGCAATAAAAAAGTACAAATTAGAAGTGTGATAATACTGTATTTATGCTCAAAATTTTAAATTAAAATGTCAATAACAGCCAGTTTTCTAGCTCTCCTTAACACTTAATAAAATGTAACTTTATAAAATCTGTTTTATACAAAGGTTATCAAACACTGCACGACAATATAAAATATAAACAATTCATTAAAAAAATGGGTCCGAAATGTTTGTAATAGCTGAGCCAAGATGCTGTTCTTCAAATTTTGCCAGCTGTTTGACTAGGCCTCTGTTTGGCCTCATTGTGAATTTGCATGATCGCATATGTCTCCACGCATCCTGAAATGGATCATAGTTAGATTTTCTTACCATGGAAAACCTTGTGGGTCCATTAGTAGAATCGGATATTTATGTGTAACTGTTGTGTTCTTTTTTATTTATAATTTCATACAACATATAGTAAAAGAAACATTTGTAGGCTGGTATTAAAACGCATAATGGTGTACTAAACTAATTATAGAAAATGGGATAGGATATATATGTTTAATCTGGTGAATGGTAAAACCAAGGGGGTTAACACACAGGTAATCATCAGTTTAATGTGCTAGCTAGTCAGCTGTGCCCATGGGCAAGGCACTTCTAGACCAACCGGACTATATTCTTCTTTATTTATAACATATAATAAAAGAAACATTTGTAGGTTGGTTTTAAATTATATAGTGATCTAAATTGATCATCGATAATAAAAGTTAAAGTATAAGACCTTTTTACTTTGTTGAACCTTTGAAAAATAAAGTTTCCATGAAAACTAACAAAAACTGGCAGATGAGACACACTGGTTTAAATCACACAACTGGACAATCAGAACCATTAATGTTACCCAGGTGATCTGACGATTGCCTGTGTGTTAACCACCTTGGTTTTCCCATTCACGGTGATAAACATGAATATCCCATCCTACGACAGAAGTACGATATCAAGAGACACATTTAGTGAACATTATTGATTGGTCCAAAAGTATGTGAGCAAACCACTACCTGCAAAGGCCATTTGTAATACGACATCAGGTAAAGAATACAAGCGGCTGCGCTTCTGCTTATTCCATTGTCCGACCACACGAGGATTATGTTCAGTTTGTTTCTGTTTTCATCTAGAAAAACAGATTTTTAATTCCTTTCAGTCAGACAATGATTTTGGTCAAACAAAACCTGGTAAAAGTAAAGAATATGTTGATTTTGTTTACTCTAAATATAGTTAGATGGTAAGTACTAGAAATATTTATTTATATAATAATAGTACTTAAATATCATATTCCATTCTATTAGAACTTTAGTTCTTAGACTGATAGTGCCCACCGGAGCTATTCCAGTTGCAGTGTGTTGTATATGATAGACACGTTCCTTCAATTTGGTAAAACCCATTAATCTGCTGGGTTCGGGCAATGTCGGTAAAGTGCTTTGCTTTTTGCATCAGCAACCTTTCGATTAAAAGGCGACACACTTTACCGCTAGACCAACCGGCCAGACTTATATGACAATAACCTTTCTGGTAACAGACAGGCAATACATCAGTATTTGTGTCAACCTCGCTTAAGAACACAACTTGGAAATGATTTTACTCACCAATAAATCTGACAATCTCCGGAATAAATGAGGTGAAGTCGGCGTTCTCATCATCATTGATGGGAACCTCTAGGTAGGATTCATCTCCATTCTTGAAACTGATCGATAAATTCAACAAATATTGGAAAAGTTCTGTTGGGCTTGACGCAATATGTTTTTTGTAGGACAAGAGGGGGGGATAGGATATTTATGTTTATCTTCGTGAATGGGAAAACCAAGGGGTTTAACACAAGGGCAATCGTCAGATCACCTCGCGCCCACTGTTATAAACAACACACTACAATAGATCATGTAACCCGATGGTGACTGCAAGGTAAAAAAATGATTATAACCTGACTAACAAGTTTATCAGACCTCCCAAGACAACCTGAGCTTTTTGTTATAATTCTCTTTTTACCGCACCTTTTAATATAATGTTCAATACTTTCATATCACATTCTGAAAATCAACTTACAATTTATCCTTGCTCTTTGACAAATTAATGTGGGAGTGAATTTTAAGTTCCTTATGGATCGCAGAACTCTGAGCTTGTTTCTTTGATCCGATGTACAAAATGCCTGGGAGAACCTCACATGGGTAAGTTTCAATGTTGTCGTATTCCTAGAAATCGGGTTCGGTGTGTTAAGGATGGGATATTAATGTTTTATTCTCGTAAATGGAAAAACGAAGACACTTTGCGTCCAGTTACCATAGCTTTTGCATGTGTTAGATATGATTGAATCCATAGGTTTCAAACAATGTCAGCTTAGTACTTTGCCACAGTGCACAACTGTCTAGCAAACAACTGGTTTTGATCCTACAACCTTTTGGCTTCTTGCAGACAATCGTTAGAATTGAGCTAACCAGCCGGAGACGTTTTTACAATTTGTTTCAAGATACTAATCCACTGGGTTCAGGCAATGCTGCTTAATTCATTGCCCAAGAACACAACTGACTAACTAAAAGCCAGTTTTGAGATTACAACCCTTTAAAGTTGTTCTCTGATCGAACCGCTAAAAGGTTGCAGGGTAAAAACAGGTCGCGGGCTAGTAGGTACTTGGGAAAGGCAATTAGTTGACATTGCCAAAACTCAGTTAATTAATGGGTTCAACGAAAAATGAAGGAACATCTGAATCATACACAAAACATTACAATTGCTCTTGTACCCTTACAGTGAGCGCAAGGTAGCAATTACCTGTGTGATAACCACTTTGCGTTGTTCCATAAACGGGGATATACAGGAGTAGCAGCATTTTCATTTTAAAAATAAATGAAAAACATTTATTTATTCACCCTGGGCAAGTAAAGGATCTTTTGAGTCCTTAGAAAGGGGTACATGGCGGAGAAGTCTTCATATCCACCCCTGAGGATCTTCACCGGGTTTTTGCTCCCGTTGTTTGCCATCACTGATGCACAAAATACTGAGGGACCTAGGGTTGGATACATGATATGGTCAAATGTCTTACTGGCTTGGTTGTTGTGACTCGTTATTTTACTCAGTGAGATGTTTTAATGACATAGTTGTTATAAGATGTTATTTTTACTGACTCAGTTATAAATGTTATTTTTAAGCTTGTATTGGCTGGTTTTGATAAGACAACGTTTTGGTCTGAATTTTTTGGAATATATTACAATGTCTTCGTTATGACCTGTTTTGCTTTTACATTACCCACACTTATAGATTACCATAATATAAACTGCAATTGCAACAGGAACATGTCAGTTCGCACACTAATATTTGATATTGCAATTATAAAAAGGATGCTTTTTTTCTGCCAAGAATTTGCGCAAACATAAATAGACTAAAACACACTTATCTGAATTTACATAAATATCCAGGACAAAGACACCAAACAATGATACAGTCAACAAGCATATTGCTTTCCAAAACAGTATACATTGGTTAGTTAGCCTATCAAAGTAACTGAATTGCAACATGCAGTCAACACGTCTATTGCCTCACAGATAATGCCTTCTCCCTGTTCCTCTATAAGAATGTAATAGCGCTACATGTGTTTTATAGGCATAAAACATGTTTAACCTGTAATATTCTTAAATAATAATCCTTACTTTTCTCTCTAAGTGATCGGCAGTTACTGTCATACACGATGACATGTGTTTTGCATTCCAATTCAGAGTCGTATGGAACGTTGTAATTTCCATCTTCATCTATTGGAGCTCGTTTGGAAGTGATCACATGACTCTCGTCATATTCCGACTTTTTTCGCGCATCTGTGAAGAGTAAAATTTTTTCTATCCGTGAATATTTATAATTTTTAGTGTGAATTTTTATAATTAGTATCAGGTAATATTTATAATTTTCATATGAGAATATTTATAATTTTATGAATGTTTATATGATTATTGAATGGTAATTAAAAATGAGTGTTTTATGTTAAATATCCCCAGCAAAAGTCACTTAAAATTCAATAAAAGAAAACTTTTTTTTAATAAAAACATTGATAAAAAAGGATGTACTAATCCTGGTGCCTTCCTTATAAATCCTAATAAAAACATATTTTTGTGGTAAGGGTCAATGAAAACACAGTTATCTAATTTTATATATGTTATAATGCCCTTTGTTATTCTGATACATGAGTAAACATGACTATCCTGAAAGAAAAGTTGTAAAAGTAAAATAGAAAGAAGGGAACAGGTGCAATAGAATAACATAATTATTTATTGATAATACAGTAAACTAGTAAGAAATTGTAATAACATTTTTATACAATGTGGATAAATTGATGCATATTTAAACTTGTAATCTTCCTAAACTGGCACCGAAAACTACTTCACTTTCTTTATTTTGTTAAGGTTACCTAGTTTAAGTTTACTTTGAGGGATTACCCAGTAGAAGTAGAAAGTTCTGGTCACTCAGACAGGGATAGATGGTATGTTGGTTCAATATGTTGTACAATTCAGTCGGTTCAATTAGAACTAATCTAGACATTTTCGTAGAAATGCAAAGTCGACGTCAAGATAACATATGGCGTCCCTAGTCCAATGTTACTATAGAAACAAGCACCTATTTATAATGGATACAACAAAAGTTATTGAATTAATATGTTTATTATCATTATTGTAGAAACTGTTTAATATTTAATTAATCTTGTTTTTAATAGAATATTTTTTAAGTTTTTTTTTAAGTTTTATACTTCTTGCGTCATTTGTGTGCCTAAAATTTAAAAAAGGAAAATTTTATATTGTGAAATCTACTTATTTACTATTTGTTCCAGTTAATTAAGTTTCGGGACAAAAACACAAAAGACAACAAAAACACAGTGTTACTTTTGTGCATATACAATTTGTTTCCTATATTTCTTTTTCAATAGTATTGATAACGGTAAAAATATAATGTATACAAAAATGATTATATGTGTCGCGGTTATTAAACGGTTTTAACCTAAATTACAATTAAATAGTAAGTGTGAAGTTTGTTTATTTTTGTGAGATTTTCGTATTTCTAATAAAATCTTTTTCATATATTTTATTCGTGATTATTGAACCGAAGTCGGCGATGACCTTTCCCCCAACATGAAAGAAAAAAGGACAAATTATCAAAAACTCTGATCACGTTTACGAAACGTGATACTTTTATTTGTGTTTGCCGGTAGCAAGGTTGGATCTTATTACCCGTTTTCAATAAATTTGCAAGGTGTTATTATGCATGGTATTCACTGACGTGTTTTAACTAGGTTTGTCGTGTTATTCTGTCTCCATAACTTGAAAATGTTGTGTAAAGTAATGCTAATGATGAAGCAAAAATATACTAAACTGTAGTTGTTTTAATGTTCTTTCATAGTAATATTGAATTTTTTCAGTTTCATTTAAATTAAATAGATAAGCCTAGGAAATTTTAATTTGACCCAGAAAAAATGGCTGCTAGTTTAACTCGATTGGTTCAAATGAATAAGATGACTGGACTCTCAGTCCTTGCGAGAAGCTTTTCTGTCAGTAACCAAGTAAGTGTTTTGGTATATGTACATTTGTTTTTAAGAAAATATTTTTGAACCTTAGTATGAGAAGTGGTATTAATTAAAAATGGTGCAAAACTGTGTGTTGGCTGTGCACTTTTTTTTTAGCACGCACGTATGCATGTCAAAATCTGCAGTTTTTTTATATTCAACTGAAAAGCCCTCGTTTATAAAAGTTTTTTTTTTAAGTATGGTCAAATGTTAGAGTATAGAGTTATAAATGACAAATTTGCTTCTAATTTTTTGTAAGTAATCCTGGCAAAACAATGGTATGCCATAGAGTAGTCGGATCTTTGGGCAAGCTGTATAGCAGATCTCACCAAAACCCAGAGAATTAATAGATTTCACTAAAAACTTGAATATCCTATTATTTACACTTGTTTCCACCCTCAGAGCAACTACAAAGTGTCGGTCCTTGGTGCCTCTGGTGGAATTGGCCAGCCGATGTCGCTGTTGCTGAAACAGACACCAGGAGTGAAACATCTCGCGTTGTACGACATCGCTCATACACCAGGTGTCGCTGCTGATCTTAGTCACATCGACACGGCTGCTAAAGTCACAGGTTCGTTGGGGTGACTCACAAGTAGTAGAGAATTGTTTGGACTTTTTTTATGACTAATGTGGATAGGATAGGATTTTTATGTTTATCCATTTTAATGGTAAAATGCAAGAGTGTAATCACACAGGCTATCGTCAAGAAAACCCCTGATTACTTAAGAAAAGTTACCAAATCCATTGCAGTATGTTGTACATGATTGAGAGATTTCTTAAAATTTGGCACTGATAACACCCATTTGTTCGCCAAAAGTCTTGCCAAAGGTCACAAACAAGTAGCTAATGACCAATTTTGAACCTGTATCCCTTTGGTGGAAAACTTATATTGATTCATTGAGTTATTTATTCGGATATGGAGTAATAAAGTTTTACAATCCCAATATTCAAATATTTCATTCTTCCAACTCCTCAAAACAAAGTATTGTTTACCTAATGTGTTAAAAACCCGTCTACCTGTTGCAGGACACACAGGTCCCGATGAGATTGGGGAATGTTTGACAGGATGTGACGTGGTCGTGATTCCTGCCGGCGTGCCAAGAAAGCCAGGTAAATTCAATACACACGATGACATGAACAAACCATTGAAATTTTGCAGAATAGTAAGCTTCTTTACAAGCTCAGTAATTTTCTAATTCAAAATTTGTATTTTTAATGCTTTTGCATATTCAGACATCTACAAAATTCTATAATAAATTATTAGAATTACAATTTCATAAATATCTTTTTAGAATACCGGTACCACATATATATTTTTACACTAGGCTAGTAGGCCTATGTTTGTGGTCCATTTAAAATTTCCTTATTGTTTGATAAAAGATTGTATCACCAGGCATGACAAGAGACGATCTGTTTACCACCAACGCTAGTATTGTTGCCGAGTTGTCCAAGGCTTGCGCTAAATACTGCCCCAAAGCATTCATCTGTATCATCTCTAACCCGGTATGTGGGTTTGTTTTATATCTTGGAAATGAGCTATATTATAGGTTTGTCTTGTTTATTCCTGTAAGTGGTAAATGCAATTGTCAGATTACTTCATGCTCACAGTTAGGTTGCTAGGTCTTTTTCTTATACTGCATTTGTGTAATATTTAATATTTCTGCGATTTTAAAAAAACCTAGGAGTCTTTCTTTGAATCACAGCATTGTATTTTAAGTGCCTTTAAACAGGCACAACAACTTGCATAGAAACCTGTCATGTTAAATATTGAACCAAGAACCTATCTGGTTCTGATCAACACCCATTACCACTGAATCATTCGGCGGCTTTTTTAAACTGTTAACTTTGTCACTCAAATGTAAAGTTTTGTGCTAATGTTACGGGAAAAATTTGCACCCTCTGTACTCCATAAATTTACACCTATAATTCTGTCCCATATGTTAAGACAAAGTTAAGTACGACCCTTTCAACCAAAATATTATAGGTTCGAAACTAGTCTCTAGGTAGTTGGCTTGGACAAGGCACTTAACGAACACTGTCTGAACCCAGCAGATTAATGGGTTCTACCAAATTGAATAGACGTGTGTATCAAATACAACACACTGCAGTCTGCAATAGCTCCGGTAAACCGACGATGGGCTAGATTGCCCGTCTGTTAACGGTTTTCCTATTCACAGGGATAAACCTGAATATCCTTTCCTATCCATTCTAAACCATCGCCGCTGTCAAACTTTTAATCTTTTCAGGTCAATTCCACTGTTCCCATCTGTTGTGAGATGTTCAAGAAAGCTGGGGTTAACGATTTGGGCAAAGTGTTTGGGGTTTCCACTCTGGATATTGTACGATCCAACGCTTTCGTTGCAGAAGCGAAGGTAAGATGAGCTGCTGTCAGCTGGTTTTTTATTCGTGTTTTAATAACATCACAACCTGTGACAATTATTAAGTTTTATTCAAGGCACAACTTTTTATTTCTGTATATTAATGGCCCAATTCTCCTGTTTTAGTATTTTCATAGCTCAAATCTCCTGTTTTATTGTAGTATTTTCATGGCCCAATTCTCCTGTTTTGGTATTTTCATAGCCCAAATCTCCTGTTTTATTGTAGTATTTTCATGGCCCGATTCTCCTTTTTTATTGTGGTAATTTCATGGCCAAGCTCTTGTATTCGGGTATTTTTATGGAGGAACTCTATTATTGGAGTAATTTTAAGACTAACCTCTCATCCTGATTTTTTATGGCCCAACTGTATCCTTACAGTATTTTTATGGCCTAACTCTTCTATCCATTTTTTTCATGGCTCAACCCTTTCATGGCCTTGTCTCTCCCAGGGCTTAGACGTTTCTTCAGTGAATGTCCCAGTGATTGGTGGCCACGCTGGCATCACAATCATCCCAGTGATCTCACAATGCCAACCATCAGTCACATTCGACCAAGCTGCACTAGAGGCGATAACAACTCGAATCCAGGACGCTGGTACCGAGGTGGTCAAGGCCAAGGCTGGAGCTGTAAGTTTGTTTGATATTTTGTGGTGGGTGGGGGATATTCGTTCGGGCAAATGTGTTTACTTTTGCACTGGGCTAGGGGAGTAGTTGATTTAGAAAAAATGTGTTAGTTTGTTCGATTTTCTGGGGTTGGGGATAATTAGTTTGCGAAAATGTGTGGATTAGTGGACATAGGAAAAGCTGTCGACAATATGTTTTGCCAAAAATGCAGAAGTTAATTAAAATATGTTGGTTTTGGTTAGAATGTTTAATTGGCTGTATAAGTAAGTTTGATCATTATGTATAAGTAAGTTTGATCAATATGTATAAGTAAGTATAAATAATTCAAATTCAAGTTCACATTTGGACTACCAGCGGTGCCATTAGAGAGGTGTAGTGTGAACCCCTGCCACACCTGAATTTTAAGTTGGTGCGGTTGGTGGTAAAAAAACGTTCACTGAATATTTTATTTAGTTCTGTTTTCGCTCCATAAAAATATAATAAAAAAACGAAAAAAAATAGCATGTTATAGTCACCCATTTGGTATTTTATTTGTTATAGTCACCCATTTGGTATTTAGTTATGTTTTTGCTCCATAAAAAAAAACAATAAAAAAGCTGTAAAAAAAAGGAAAAGGAAAATCATGTTATAGTCACCCATTTTGTAAAAACCGAGAGGTATTTTCACGTCAAACTATATCAATATCAAGAAGTATTTTTGTTTGAATTTTTTTCTTTGGGGTTACTGGATGTTACCATCCCATTTTTGAAGTTTCCTTTATTTGTTTAAATGAATCATGGTAAACCTTACAATAGGAAGCAAATTTTACAAATATTCGCATCACAATAGGGATCTGCTACATTGTCGATGGCGTACGCTGGAGCACGTTTTGCTGCGTCAGCACTGGATGCGCTGAGTGGAAAGGAAGGAGTGGTGGAATGCGCCTTCGTTCCTTCCGATCGATCCGACACCAAGTATTTCTCCACACAACTTCTTCTTGGGGTGAGTTTAGTAGCAGAGTCCCTTTTGTGCTTTGGATTTGGTCTTTAGTTTGTGTGAGAAGTCTCTTTGGTATTTTTGTGGGAATTCACTTTGGATAGGGGGAAAGAGCCCTTTAATCTAGGACTTTTAATATATAAAATGCAAAGACACATTGAAAAACAATACAAATAAGGCCACTCTTATACCTTTGTGCTTGGTTAAGCCTAGTAATAGTAGTCAAGTTTTCAGGTATTAGGAAGTCTAATATTCAATTATTCTTCATTAATACCGGAGTGTTGCTTAATTTCACATTATCAATCCCAAAACTAATCCAAAATCGGATAATATTAGATTTTTTCCATGGAGCACTTAAGACAATTCATCACGATTATATTATTGATCTTTCCCCCACAGCCTAATGGTATTGAATCCAACCTTGGCACTGGAAAGCTGTCAGCTTACGAGGAGTCATTGGTAGCCGCATGCATCCCAGAGCTACAAGCTTCTATTAAGAAGGGAGAGGAATTTGCCAAGAATTACAACTAAATATCACCCC
>CH002954.1:402615-430749 GCA_000149265.1 Ciona savignyi
CAATTATGATTTCCCATGCTTTGCACTTGTATGTTCCATGTGTAATTGTTCACCCTCTTCCGTGTATCACCATTTAATCAATTATTTGCAACAAAATTGCTTAACCGGTTTTTGCTGTAAAGCACTATCGTTTCTAACTTTCCTTTCTTAATCTGTTTCACGAAACCAGGTTAATTCCGCTTTATATTACGTCATTCTTTCAATAACGTAACTCCTCCTATGACATCACGTATTATCGTTGTGACATCATCATTACTTCACATGACGTCATTCTTTTTTTGCCAGACGCCATACAAAACGCATTTGAAGTGCGCAAGCACTCATAATGAATTTTCATGACGATTTTTCATCAAAATAATTTTAATTGTACTTTCCCATAGAGATTGGCCATCCACACATTGCCTTTTTGTCTTCAATCTTTTCACCGATTTTTGCTTGAGATTTCCAGTCTTGCTACACACAGCTTGCCCCAATCCACTGTTCATTCAACTTTAGTTTATTTCTACCGAGCCTAGTTTCGATCCAAGGACGACTGTATCCACGTATGTATCCGAGTTGCTCGCGTTAACCATTCGGCCAAATAGTTATCTATGTTTAGTTCCATATTGCTTGCATGTTTTGTAACTTTTCCTTTATGTTCCAATATATGTTGATTATAGTTATCGGTCTATATAGATAGACGTAGTCAAAATTTAAATTTGTCCATTACAAAAATGGAAATAAATCAATTAGTTTTAGATAATGTATTACAATTTATCACCTTAATAGCCTCGTGATTAAGGCTGGTTGTTGCCATTGGATAGGTGATGTGATCAAAACCTACGCTGGTTACTTTCCGCATAGTCAATGTCCTTTAAGAAGGCAGTAAACGAAGCTTGTCTCCTTTTGAATTCGTATGTTAAATTTTAAACACTATCATCTATTTAACGCATGCAATAGCTGTTTTGAAACGCGGTAATCATACCATCGTTATAGATTACCTCGTGCCCACAATTTGTTTACCGGAGCTGTGACAGTACGTTTCCGGAAACGTTGCTAAAGTTTTTTTTTACCGAGTCAAGTTTCGATTTCATGATGGCTTCGTCACTAGAACCGTTTTTGTATAAAATTCGGTATATGTATCGGTTGCGTTACCCATTCGTCCAAACGTTGCTATAATTTTTTTACCGAGTCAAGTTTCGAACCCATGATGGACTCGTCCCTACGACCGTTTTTGTAGAAGAATCGGTATATGTATCATTCAGCTACACGACCATATAAAACGTTCCTACAATTTTTACCGAGCTCAGTTTTAAACCCACGACTGTCGTCATTAAGCATTATGTATCGGTCGCGTTAACCATTCGGCCACACGACCGTACAAACGTTCATACAGTTTTGGTTTAACACGATCAACGGCTTTGAATCCCACCACCTTTTTGTGCTGATTATCCGACGCGTTACGATTATTCTGACATTCATTATCAGATACCCAAGATAGAAATCTCATTTTGACACATGTTTTCCAAGATAGAAATCTCATTTTGACACATGTTCATTTTGACAACAACGGTTCAACCATCCATCCGGTTACTTACTTCGTAGCACCTCGGAATATCAATATGCATTGCAACGTTTCAAACGTAGGTCAGTTTATTATTTTCTAAAAATTTGACAATTTTAATAATAGCGTTGCTGATATTAGGCTAGTACATAATAACATATATTGCGAGTAGAAAGTTTAAGAGTGTTCGCCAAACTATGTACCAGCGTCACCGGTTGGCTGGGCGGGTTTGGAATGACGTTAATTTGACATTAACCCGGGAACACGGTGTAGCGTCCTTGTCCAACAAGATGGCGGGTTCAAAAACCACCAATATTACCGCATTGTACCAAGAAAATGCACTTTAGCTGATGACTGCTTGTTAAAACACTGCACCAAGAAGGTGTCAATCATATGACAGCGATTCTCAAACTTTTAACATCGCTACACTTTGCATAACTATAGAGTTAAGTTTAGTAAAGTTTATTTGTTTTTCTCCTTTAAACATAACAAGTAAAGAAACCCCCAGAATATAGAAAGACAGGCTAAAAAACGCCAAAACGACAGTCGTGATATCACATCTTGGAAAAGGAAATTAAACATCATAGGAAAATATAATCCCGTAGTAAAACCCAACTAAAGGGCATTGCCCTTATACTGGTATTGGATTCTAACGGGCCGGTCGAAAGTAATTTTAAATATTGAAAACGATAAAATGACTTGTGAAAGCGACATTAAACTTTAACGTTAATTTTGCGATCATATTAAATCGAAAGGTTTTTGACATCTGCTATTTAACCTTGTCTAGTCGAATTCTGCGTGACAGATGGTGTAGTTTTACCATCCAACAGCGATTTTAAGTAATCACGCGTAAAGGTGCATAGGCTTCCTCTTTTTTGACATGTGGTTCCTATCTCAGCGTAGCCTTTAGCACTCTGCGTTTTTCTTCTCCTTTATTATGCATGCGAATCCAGGCCCGTCGTGATTTCCCAATGGGACCGCATTTTAATCCTTGCCTAAATCTTACGACGGCGCAATGTCCGTCTTCGTCACATTTAACGATTCATTGCGATTTAAGTGCGACGAGGACAACCGGTTATCCGCCATTAATGAATAACAGTGAGATTTTCGCTTTTCAATTTAGGCCAAGAAAACAGGTCTGTTTTATGAGAAATCAGTTTGTTTGTGTTTCTTTCACTGAGATTAATGCGAATACACGGTCCAGTTATTCATTATGTAGATTTCAGCTTAGACGATTTAAATTATTCAGTGGCGTTTATAGATTTGTTTTATAACAGTGGACTGTAGACTTTCTAAAAAATTTGTTTTCTTGCAGGCCAAGTTAAAATCATACGTTTAAACCTTAAACAATCATTATGCGTCAACAAAAGCGCAATAGAAAACGTAAATAGCCGAATTAGTTTTTTTAGCACGAAAAACAAAAGTTTGACTAAGAGTTTAGCACAAAACAGTTATTTTCAGCTATGTTAATAAAAATTACATCGCTTCTATACATGCTTTGTGTTTATTACAACTTTACTGTGCCATGCGCACTTACATATCTACCTTATTTTTCATTAGAGAAAGTTAAAGTTAAAATCAATCTCTTTATATTTAGTACAGTATATTATTTATAGTTTTAAAAACTTAAGTAACTTCACGAAAAACTGATTTCCCTTAAATAACAATTCTTTCTTAATGCAAAAACGATCTTTCGAGAATTTTTTCCTGTTCAAAAACGCCCCGCCTTTAAATAAGCAAGAAATGCAAAATGACCGTACAGTTAAGAATCACCAACTTTTATTGTTAATTGATTTAAAGAATTAAAAGAATCCCAAATTAAATTAATGCCGAAAACGCAGTTTTGCTCGCAACGGACACAGTTAAAACTAAGCAAATGTTCGAATCGGTAATCTGTAAAAGAGAGTTTTATAATTATTCGTAAAAAAATATTTATGTTATTTTTTGTAAAAAATAAACCTTATGTAATTATCTGTAAAAAAAGAATATCTTCATAGTTTTTCATCAAGATCTGACATATATTACGCTATGGAAAATTACTGTTTAAATAAATTACTGACAAATTGAATCTTATGACTTTTTAGCTACCACTGCAGTAAGTGCAAGGTATTTTTATAGAGCAAATCCGATAGGATTCTGACTTTGGGATATCTTTACAATAGAATCTATGCAATTCGGATATGACGTTCAGTGATCAAAGATGCTTTAAGTCGTCACTTCCGGACAGAAGGCGCGTGTTCACCTTGGGGTCTGTGACGTTTTTTATTACGTCATACTGCCAAGTCATCATGATGTCATCGGGAAATCCCCTTCCAAAACATGAATCAGCAAGTTTTAATTCCCTACCGGCGGAAGTAGACAACGGTGTGGTAAGTGAAATGCTAATTTATTTTAATCTGTTTTTCTGCCAGGCAAGGTTTCGAATCCGTTATCGTCTTGTCGATTGTTTTTTTTACCTCGTTGTATAAGAGTCGCAGATTATTAACAAAAGCGGAAATATGAAAGTTAGGAAAAGTTAAAAATTCTCTGTAAACCATATTAACTTTAGAAGAGTTAGTGATTACCAACATTTACTACATTCCAGAAGTTCTTATTTCCGTCTTTCGACGCTTAAACATGATGTTTGTCAGGGTAGTTTTACTACTGAGCTAAGTTAGAGGCTCACCGTTTTTGAATACAATCGAAATATGTATCGGTCGCTTTAACCATTCGGCCACACCACCGTACCATGTTGAGAAACGTAAATACCAAGTATCACAACTACATCAGTAGTGAAATGGTATTTTAAGTATTTTTGTCTTTAGCGTTTCTTTTATAATGGGCATCACTTAAACAATCTTGCGCGCATGTTTTTCTTTGGTCGTTTTATTATAGCGGGTTTAATTCAGTTTTGTACTTTACAGTTGACTTTCTTTGTATTTTCCACGGCATTCCGTGTCTTTTTTCAGTTACTAAATTAATTGTGTTACAGCGCCAAGATAATTTATAAGCTTGTTTAAACTTTTAATAAAGTCAAATTCAGTGCAAGTTGTACTGATGCTGATTGCGTTTTTATTCCAATATTTTCAGATAGACTGCCACTAAAAAGGTAAAAAGCATTCAAAACTGCACAGTTTAATTATACATTGTTTTTATAAATTTAAATCATATGAAGCAAAAATATCTAAACTGGTTCATACCTATAATCGAGGATAGATTAAGAAGTAACACTTTTGAAGTATACAGTAATGAGTTAGGATGAGTTGTTTGTATTTTGGCTAATAACTGGTGAGGAAAATCTGTATTGAAGATTTTATCTATCGTTTGATAACTCTTGAGGAAAATCCATTTTGGTGGATATATTTACAGGTATCGTTGAATACCCATTGAGAAAAAAAATAGTATTGGTAGTTTTATCCAAAGATATTGTCGGATAACTCTTAAGGGAAATATGTATTGGAAGATTTATTCACGGTTATCTTCTGTCATCTTATAAGGAAATCTATATTGGAGGATTAATTCACGGTTATCTTCTAATATCTTATTAGGAAAATCTGTATTGGAGTATTTATCTGCGGTTATCGCCATATAAACCGTGGGGGAACTCAGCATTACTGGAATTATTTGTGGTTATTTTCTCACAACTGGTGAGGGAAATCTGTATTGGAGTATTTAGCTACAGATATCATCGGATAAATCGTACCCACGGCCCAGTTGCCAAAGCTTTTTTAATCTTTGTGGCATCTGCGATCTTTAATTATATTTAGGATGAATAATGCAGTACTGCGCTTCTCACTAGCAATGCGTGGGTGACTGCCGATAACGTTGATACCTTATCCTAAAATAAGTTATGAAAAATTTTGATACCTTTTCATAGGATAAGACAGTATGAAGAAGTATTGTAATGTAGGCCAAGGTCTATTTCAATAATTGCGCAATAAATTTTTGTATAGCGCATTTAAAGAAACAATTCACACTAAAATGCAAGCGATCAATAAATTGTTTCACAACAAAACCGCTACATTGTCAAAGGCGGTATGACTTCCTGTGTACTAGTACGCGTTTGGTTATACGTGCCAGAATCGTTTGAAGACGTAGTCCTGGCTAGACGTTATTTTCTTTATCCAATTACACTGGCCGGGTAACAGTGTGACACACTATCTCGTTTAATAGGATTTTAGGCGGCAGCTCTCTTGTTTACTTCTCGGGACGGTATATTCGATTACGATGGATTTTCGTATCCAGTCTGCCCAAGGAAATCTCTGTCCCACGGGGATTGGGCGATCGGTCCCAAGGTATAATTGAAAACACGAGCCCGATTTACTAAGCCTTTAATACTCTAATAACATTTAAGATTAGCATTTTTAGGAAACGGGATTTCGATCTGAAAGATAAATAAACTTTGGGCGAATTATATTCGACAGGGTAAATAAATTATACCCATAAAACGATGCAAACAATTTCAGATTTAATGTAAACGAATCTATAAGGTCTTTTTACAAATCTCTATATCTCTAATATTTTAATATATAAAAAAGGTTAGAATATAGAATAGGATAATCATCCCTGTGAAAAGGGCGTTAACACACGGTCAAACGTCAGATCACCTCGCGCCCATCGTCGGGTTACGGAAGCTATATTGCGGTGTGTTGTGCATGATTCAGACGGTTCTTCAGTTTGGTAGAACCCAATATTCCACTGGGTTCAAGTTAAAGAAATGAGGTCGCTTTTACGTCGCCTCTTGTATAGGGGACAAAAAATAAAAATAATTTAATTCCAAAGCGGCAATCGATGGACATCAAACTCGATCGTCGAGTTCTGTGTGGTTAAGGTTAACAAGGTTAAGTAAATAATTGGCCCGGGCCTTAATCCAACGATTCGTTATTGATTGGAACTAATTACACGACCCGCAGTTAGTTAGCTTCTTAAATTGTTGAATAATTTTAAATTGTAAAAAAATCCTAAATTGTTCAAAAAATCCTAAATTGTTAAAAAAAAGTCTGTTTGATTTTTTTTACCGGACTAGGTTTCAAACCCCTGATGGTTCACAAGATATTATTGTATAGAATTTGTGTAAGTATCGGTAGCCTATTAACCATTCGGCCACATGATTGTTCAACTTAAAATTTTTAATGCTTGCGAACGCAATCCCGCGTCCGGCCGCCAGGTGTTTGTTTCTGATAAGCTGGCACACGATCTAGGTATACTGGTTCAACATCTTCGTTCGCAAAGATGGCGCTGCACAAAAAGGAAACAAAAACGACAGGCGATATTACTATCTTATTACGTTTTCGCAGGGGAATACCCAAAAGTTTTTGGAGGGGAAATTCCAAGTATTTTAGTGTTTTCTTAACATATCGCTTAACAGGTAGTGCCAATTTAGTTCAATTTTTGCCACTTTTTTTCTCATTTGTAATGTGTCTATTCAATGACGTGTTTTAACTACTGTAGTTTGCCGTTTTATACTGTCTCCTTAACTTAAAATAATTGTGCCTTGCTTGTTTAATGTCACTAAGGAGCAAAATAATAAACTAGACTAAAACTAAATGTGAATCGGGTTAGGTGTTGATGCTCCTGCCTGAGAACTTTTAGAAATATAATCTAACATACTTTCGATGTGCAAAGACACATTTAAAGTTTCAAAACAGGGGAATTACCAGTTGACAAAACAATTAAAAACAATTCGAATTTTGACCATTATTGGGGCCGATCTATAATTTGTAAGCAGCATTTTAACATGAAGTGAAGTACAGGAGTTTTCCATTCTTACGGCTTTGAACTGAATTTTCTATTCTTACATTTAATCCGGCCCGTTGGTCTAGCGGTTAAGTGCGTCGCCTTTCAATCGAAAGGTTGCATCTTGCAGGTGCGAAACTGGTCGCTAGCTAGTCGACTGTGTCCTTGAGCCTGGCACTTTCCAGACATTGCCTGAACCCAGCGGATTATTGGGTTCTACCAAATCGAAGGAACGTGTCTATCACATACAACACACTGCAATAGCTCCGGTAACCCGACGGTGGGTGCGAGGTGATCTGACGATTGCCCGTGTGTTAACGCCCGTTGGTTTTTCCATTCACGGGGATAAACATGAATATCCTATCCTATCCTAACCTGAATTTTCCATTCTTTTGTTTACCTTTCCAACCTATCTCACAGAACTTCCTGGTCAAGTATGGTTACCTATCACCCCACCAAAGCACACGCACTCGAGACGAGCTCATGGAGGCGACTTCCACATTCCAACGGATGTACGGACTCGCGGAAACTGGACTTCTTGACCAGGATACTCTAACATTGATGCGACAGCCACGATGTGGGTTGTGGGATGACGTAGACCGGCAGTCGATTGAAAGTAAGAAGTTTTATTTTTATTCAATTCCGTGTCCATGGTTGTTGTTTGGAATAATAGGATTACCTCCTATCGACTGTTGTGGTAAAGATTTTGCATTATGTATTGTTTATGATTGAAGTTCCTTTAATTGATGAAACCCACTATTTCACTGGGGCCAGGCAATGTACACTAAGTGTCTTGCCCACATATGACTAACTAGCCGCCAGAATCTACAACCCTTCGGCTAAAAGGCGACACACTAATCCACCAAGCTATTATTAAAATCTCATTAAGTTTTAGTAGAAAATATTAATCCACATTGTTTAATTGATGCCTGTGAAGTGCCTTGATCAAGAACACAACTGTCTAACCAGTGGCTGGATTCGACCCCACAACCTTTCAAGGACCTTACACACTTGTTGTGTTAGTTCATTATCAACTGCCAGGCCTAATTCCTGGGTAAATTGTTAGTATCAGGAGCGAGACAACAATGTTTTCAATCATGTGTTCAATTTCAGATGTGAAATTTAAATCCCCCCTTCAGCAAAATGATACAACGAAACCTCTAATTAAACCAAAGCTAGAACGGAAAAGTTTAGTTCGCAAAAAGCGATATACACTGATGGGGAACTGGCCCAGCAAGAAAATAACCTACGGGTTAGTCACAATTTTGAAATCGGTAAAATATGTCAATAATGAACAACTAACATTGCGATTATGTTGTATAATGTGCATATGTAGGCCCAATATTTTGGGTGGACCTATGTATAATAAACAACTAATATTGCGATTATGTTGTATAATAAGAATTTTTAATTTTTTCTAGAAGTTTTGACTTTTCCAGACTTTTTTCTAAAATTGACTTTTTTTTAAATTTGACTTTTTTCTAAAATTGACTTTTTTCTAAAATTGACTTTTTTCTAAAATTTGACTTTTTTCTAAACTTGACTTTTTTCTAAACTTGACTTTTTTCTAAAATTGACTTTTTTCTAAAATTCGACTTTTTTCTAAAATTGAATTTTTTCTAAAATTGACTTTTTTTTTAAATTTGACTTTTTTCTAAAATTGACTTTTTTCTAAAATTGACTTTTTTCTAAAATTTGACTTTTTTCTAAACTTGACTTTTTTCTAAAATTGATCTTTTTCTAAAATTGACTTTTTTCTAAAATTTGACGTTTATGACACAAATTTGTTCACCAGGTTCCGAATGTACACTGACGACATGTCAACTGTGCAGCAGCAAGACGCAGTGGCTCGTGCGCTGGAGGTTTGGAGCAGGGACACCCCCTTGGTGTTCACCCAGGTAAGTGTTGATTTGAGGATGAGATCATAGGGTTCAGCTTGCCAGAGTCAATTTTTCTGGTTTCCTAATTTTTAAATAAAAGATTTTTTTTGTGTTTCCACCTGAAAGCGAAAAAACACTAACCTTATTAATCTCCCTAGTGTTTCCAGACATGTTATCTGAGATTTTACTGAGTATTGATTTATAAAAAAAATTAACTTAGATAAATAATTTAATTTTACTGGATAAAGGCAGTGTTTTTAAGTACTTTGTCTAGTTACACAACCATTTAAAAAGGGACAAAGATTAAACATAGACTATAGGCACGAGATGATCTGATGATTATCCACAATGTATCCCACTGTATTGTTACACCCGCCATATACTTTCATCCTAAATTTTACCTTTTTCAGCAATGGCAAAAAGACGTAAACATCATGATATCCTTCCTACGGGGTTACCACAATGATGGGTACCCCTTCGACGGACCGGGGCACACTTTGGCGCACGCGTTCTACCCGGGTCAAGGAGATCGGAGTGGGGACGTGCACTTCGACGCAGATGAAAAATGGACGTACAAAGCGGAAGGAGGTACGGTGTAGTGTGTGGGTAACTGGAGCTTTTTTGTTTTTATACCAGACTAAGATCCTAAGCAACAGCAGATCCATTTGGTTGAGGCAATGTTCACTAAACGCCTTGTCCTAATTGGCCAATGGCGATTTTTGATCAACATTTTTAGGATTAAAACTAACAGACTTGGCTATATGGGCTGTGTGGCCAGACCTTTTGTTTACAGTAAAGAGGTGTTATAACCCAGGCAATTGTTAGATCACTTCGTGCTCACCATCAGTTTACTGGAGCCATTGCATTGCGTTTTGTATGGTTAAGACTTTCTTTAATTTTTGTTCAATTTAGAACCAGGTTCGAAAGTGGTCAATGAACCAGAAAGTGACCAGTTTTAAACCTGGAACCCTTTCGGCTAAAAGGCGATTCACTAAACCACCAAGCTATTTAATCATACTACCAACCTCAATAACCCTGTAAAGAACAACATATTGTTCTGCACCACAGATGGCACCAACCTATTCATGGTAGCTGTGCATGAATTCGGCCACGCATTAGGACTCGGCCACAGCACAAGCCAGGGATCGGTGATGCTGCCTTTCTACCAGGGCTTCAAGGATGGAATTGCCCTCAATCAAGACGATATTCAGGCGGTCTATACCTTGTATGGTGAGCAGTGTTGGGCTGTATGAGTTGTTTGTATTTATCTTATAATCAGTATCGGTTATCATATGTGTGTGGCACTGTCTAGTTATCTAGGCACTGTCTAGTTATTGTTTTTATTTATCTCGTATCCATAAAATCTGATTTTATTTTTGTCCAGTGCAGCACCTTTCAGCCTTTCTCAATCAGTAGCGTTTATCATATGTGTATGGCACTGTCTAGTTATATTAAAGTCCGACAAATTTTGGAAACCGTAAATTTAAACATGTT
Source organism: Ciona savignyi (assembly GCA_000149265.1). Classification (NCBI taxonomy): domain Eukaryota; kingdom Metazoa; phylum Chordata; class Ascidiacea; order Phlebobranchia; family Cionidae; genus Ciona; species Ciona savignyi. The sequence goes on from CH002954.1 coordinate 413,248, forward strand.
TCCTCTATATTATTGATCCTTCTGGTTAGTGGTATTATGACTGCCAGAGAAATGAAATATTGTGCCAATATTTGCAATATATGCTTTCTAACTTGTTGTATTAAATATAAAAAATATTATTTTACTCGTAAAATAAATGCCTTTTATGTAGTAACAAATTAACAAACAGATATGTAATAAACAATATTTGTTTGAAGCAAAATCTATCCATTTTTTCCGCATTTCAATATAAGTTGATACGCATTAAGTGTATTTTTTACCACCAAAATCCTGATTTCTCCGAATAAACATTTTTCTGGTAGTGTATGTAAAAATATGCATCATTCATATCATAAATGTTTACTGTACAATATATTGTGTTAAAAAAAAGGAAAAAGGGTCCCACTTAAAATGGTACGTAATGCTGCCTGTGTTACCAAGTGGTAAAAAAGCAGGGTAGCAAATGTTATGAAGTTTATTTTTAATTAACAAACGGTCAGATTTCGCAAAAGGGTATTTTACCATCTATATTTTTATATGTTTTAAAGACTGAATTATCCTCTTTATTTTTATAACATGTTTTAACGACTGTAGTTTTTCTGTATTTTCCAATAATAATCGATATTGCTTCTTAATATAAATAAAGGAATTAAAACTAACAGCCGAATATCCTACCGGTCGTAGTTACCCCTGGGTATGTATTAACCGGACCATGAAATATTCATGTCTTTTCCGTTCTCTTTAGCGCTTTGGTCGAATATGATGTAATAATTGAATTTGTCTCCGGCCGCTGCCTCTATTGTTAGATCGACTAGTTTGCTCGGCAACGGCGAAACAACGAAACGATGACAGATTGCGTTGAAGCTAATTTATCGCGAACTTTGGGTCAAAAGGGGAACAAAATTGATTAAAATTAATTTTGTAAATTTCGCTGCCAAGTCGGGTTATTAAAAATTGGATCAATTTATTCAATTTTCTTTTTAAAATTAAAATGTTTTAATACTTTTTTCAAAAAAGCCAATACTACGCAGTAAAACACCTACAAAATACACAGTAGCATGGCCCCACCCTTAATTCATAAGTCTCATATCATTTATCCACATGGCCTTAAAGTAGGCTTTAAATGAACAATGTTTCATTTAGGGACCTAAACAAGTTTAAAATTTACCCAAAATTAGTTTTAATTGCTTTAATATTTAAACACAATACAATACAATCGCCCAAGTAACACAACCATAGGTAGTTTTTCAATCCTAACAATATTTTATTTTTCCAACCCCATGAAATAAAAACAAATAACTTTATTTTATCCATTTATGGAAAATTGAAGTATTTCCATTAATTTATGCTTTATAAAAATTTAATATGTACCACAGAAGAGTATTTAGAGTACCATGTGGATTACGTCACTGGATTTATGTCATTAAAACCGATATTCATTTTACGAAAATAATTTTTCACTTAAGAAATATTAAGTTTACTGATTTTATTCCTAGATGCAATGTATTAGGTAATATATTCGTAATTATAGAATACCTTTGTTATTTTTAGGGCTTTAGGTGATGACAATTAAATTGGGGGTAATTCTTAAATAGTAAAATTAAGGTAATTCTCAGGTTACCTTATGCACACAGTCAGGTTGTAAAAGCGAACATAGGCTAAAGGTTGTAGGTTTAACTAAGCAGTTGTACTAAAGCAATCAGCAAAACTCGAGTAAAGCAATCAGCAAATGTTAATTAGACCCAGTGAGATAATAGTTTTAACAAAAAGTATGACATTGTCTTAAACATACAACACGCAGTAGCTCCTATAACTCTACTATGTCCACAAGATTTAATGATTGCCGATTTGGTGTTGTGTTAACTGCATTTTCCATGCAGTTAAGCAATACTTGCAAAGATAACCGTGATCATCCTAATACTAAAAAAAAACAAGTCTTAAACTAATGAAATAATCCTTAAATAAAAAATAATAAAAATTCTAAAAAATGGAAAATAATAGAAATTTAAAAAATAATAAATATTCTAAAAAAATCTAATATAATAAAAAATAGTAAAAAATCTAAAGAAATGGAAAATAATAGAAATTTAAAAAATGGAAAATAATAGAAATTATAAAAAATGAAAAATAATAGAAATTATAAAAAATGGAAAATGATAGAAATTTAAAAAATGGAAAATGATAGAAATTTAAAAAATGGAAAATGATAGAAATTTAAAATATTTTAAAAATTCTGAAAATAATAGTAAAGTTTTCCAGGTTCAGATCACGTGAAAGACAACCTGTTATCCCGGGACGAACCCTTTGTGTTCGCTAGCCCCACCCTCGGCTCTACAAGTGGGGTTTATCGTGAAAACCGGGGAATTCCCTCAACCCAGTCTCCAGAGCTATGCGAGAAAAAGTTTGACGCAGTGGCGAATATTCGGAACGAGATTTACTTTTTCAGGGTAAGGTGTAAAGCAGGGGTGGGCAACTTCGCTAGTCGGCGGGCCTGATAATGAAGTCCTTGGTGGGCCGGATTATTACATGAATAGTATTTAATATCTTAATTACAGAGTATGGTTAGATACCGTCTGTAGGCTGGTCAAAATATCTTGAAAGGCCTGACCCGGCCCGCGGGCTATATGTTGCCCATACCTGGTGTAAATACACATTTTCACAATTCTTTTTAATTCGATCGTTCAACATTTTTTCATAATTCAATTCAATTTATTTTTATTTTGTTTATTTAACTTTTATACAATTACCCATGAAACTTAACATCACAAAATAAATAAATAGAGATACAAAATTTTCAAATTGGAATACTATATTCATATTTATCCCTGTGAATGGAAAAATGCTGCGTTAAAACATGGGCAATCAACTGATTACCTCGTGCCCATTGTTGGTTCCCGGAGCTATTGCAAATAAATATGATTGAGACCCATTAATTCACTGGTTTAGGGCAGTGTTTACCAAGCTTCTTCTCTAAGGACACAACCTACATGCTAACCGGTTTCTGACCTACAGCCTATCGGCTAAAAGGCAACACACCACTAATCTATGTGATTTATCTTGTTACTTACTGGTTTGTCATATTTCTTGTTTTTTAACAAACACCAATAGTTGGTTGATTTCATTACTCGTTTGACAGATTAGTCTAATGGTTAAGTGTGTCACCTTTCAGCCGAAGGGTTGCAAGTTCGAAACTGGTCGTTAGCTAGTCAGTTGTGTCTTTGGTCACTTAACGAACATTCCCTGAACCCAGTGGATTAATGGCTTCCACCGAATTATAGGAACGTATGTACACAACTGCAATAGCTCCGGTATTAGATGGTAGCTCTGGTAGCCCGAGGATCTGATGATCACCCATTTGTTAAACCCCCTGGTTTTCCACTCGTGGGGATAAACTTAAATACCCTATCCTATTACTTTCAGTGATAGCAATATTTTAACTGATAATAATATCTCCAGGATAATTATTTCTGGCGAATCACCATGAACGGACACCGTTACAATCGAGTGAAAATGAAAAGATTCTGGCAAAACTTTCCCGATGTCACTGTGGACGCTGCTTATTCCAGAGGCTCCAAGATTTATCTTTTCTCAGGTATAAGATAAGTTAGGATAGGATAATATAGGCCGATAGCACAAAATAGGATAGAATATTCATGTTTATCCCCGTGAATGGGAAAACCAAGGGGGTTAACACACAGGCAATCATTAGACTACCTGGTGCCCACTGTCGGGTTACCAGAGCTATTGTTGTATGTTGTTTATAATTTAAACATTCCTTTAATTCATTAAAATCCATTAATCTGCTGGGTTCAGGCAATGTCTGTTATGTGCATTGATTAAGGACTAAACTAACTAGCTAGTGACAAGTTACGCACCTGCAGCCCTTTGGCTGGCAACACATTTTATCTGATGAGATCAACCGTTAAAGTTGTTAAAACACACTATAGACAGATTACCTACAGTCGGGTTACCAGTTCTATTGAATTTTGTTAAATGTGTTAAATTTATTGGTAGTTTTAATAAAATCTATTAAACCACTGAATTTTGGCAATGGGTGTTAAGTTTCTTGCCGAAGGGCACAACAGACAAGCTCATTTCTGTTTTCCGAACTTTCAATTGGCAATCTGATGTTCGTTCAGCAGAACCAACAGGTTTAAATGTGAAAGGCGAGAAATTTATTTTTAACAAAATAAAAATACCAATGCCAACATTAAAATAAATAAAATTCATTTTTCGCCTTTGATTCATTTTGCATTTTTTCATTAAAATTGTTTTCTCTTTTTTATACTTTTAGGTACAATTCTATTGCACCTTGCTAATTTAATTGTGCCAAAGATGGCAGATATGTTGCAAAAACATCTTCAAAATATTCCATTTGCCAGAATAGCTGAATACTTGTACCATATTTTAAAAGGTTTTAACAATGCCTGATTTTAAGTCTATATCAATAAGAAAGACCTTATGAAGCAGTTGAAATATGTATTCACAAATATTAGAATTACCGTTTTAATTTTGTTTTATTTAAGTATATTTTTTCATATTTCACCGGGTTTTAATCATAATTTTAAATCTACATAAATAGAACTATCTTATATAAGCAGTTAAACTGTGTGTTTACTTAATGATTCAACTGATATTTATTGGCATCATTAACGCAAGCGAAATGAGCACAATGTATCATAGCCATTAAAATCAGTGTTTTAAACTATTTTGTTTCATTCTTTTCCATCCATTTAACATCCACCGAATTATACGGTTCGTTTCTGCGCGTCGAACTGATCGATTTTATATTATCAATCAGTTTTACTTGACACCATTTAGGCGGGTGCTTAATCCTGTTAAAGCCGAATGATTACACAACTATTGATTCCTCCTTCCAGGCACACGGTATTGGACTTACACGGATACGGTAATGGACGCAGGTTCACCACGACCGATCAGCGACTTTGGGCTCCCAATGCATGGTGGGATTGATGCGGCGATGGTGTGGTACAGCAACGGTGGAACTTATTTCTTCAAAGGAAGAAAGTTCTGGAAATATGATGAGGTGTGTTGGCTGTATCTTATAAAACTAAATGGTGGTAAAACTTTAAATTGCAGTGTTTGATTTTCTTTTATTTATTATTTTTGTGTTGATTTTTTGACTTATTTCTTCAAAGGAAGAAAGTTCTGGAAACATGACGAGGTGTGTTGGCTGCATCTTATAAAACTATAAATATCAGTGTTTATTGGGTTGGAAATTCTTTATAAAAAAAAGAGAAAATCTCATCCCATATTCATACTGAGAATCCTCAAAATACTGCGAGTTGAAAATATAATGAAATGTGTTCACAATGTATTATAATGTGTTATTGGGGTACACCTTATGCATTACCACAAAGAGGTTTGGTTGAAATTGGCATGAAATGGGTTTTACAGCAGCATCCATATATTTTCTTTATTATATTAATTTTATTTTTCCATCCTGTTACACTGTCGCCTTTTAGTTGTTCTCCACATGCGCTATGTTAAGTTTCTTTAATTATAGATTTTAAGGTAGCAAAACAAATTGACTACCACTTGCTGTTAAGGCACTAAATGCTTTATTGTGTGTCCAATTTTCAGATTACCCCGCATCCCTATAAGGTTAAGCTATTGCAGTGTGTTGTGTACGATTGAGTCATTCCACTAACCAACCAAGCTAATTAGCCGTATAGCCGACTCACGGGAATAAACATGAATATTTTGTCCCATCCACACTACTAGAATAATGGGAATCGTTTTAGTTTAGTTTATTTTTTGTTTTTACAATGAAAATACGAATCAGGACCTTTGTTAAAAATTTGGGAAACGGGCTAAAACGGCAAAACGACAGTCGTTAGAACACGTCTAAAAACAATTATTTATTAAGTTTTGGTATAATTAGACGTGGCCGCTAAACCCACATAAAAAGACTAAAAATGGAAAAATAAATGTTTATAGAAAAATAACACTAACAAGCACTTACCAACCGAGCTAATCGGCCGTACTGTTTGAATAATGGGAACAATCCACTCTCCACGGCAGGAGCTAAGAAGAATGGAATCGGGTTACCCAAGAGACATCAGCGTTCTCCGTGACGTCCCAACCAACATTGACGCCGCGCTCACCAACCCATCCGACCAGTCTGTTTATTTCTTGAAAGGCACGCGTTGCTGGAAGCTTGACGACGACCTGCTCTCTGTGAGCAAGGGTTACCCGGAGTACATCGGTGTCAAGTGGTTCGGGTGTAACAGCGCGACGTACGACGGAGTCCGTGAACCGCAGGGAGTGAAACCGAGCGTGCCGCACCGTGGATCCAATCAAACGACCTTGAAAGGTGATGGGAAAGGAGGGAGTGAAATAATGGAATCGAACAGCGGCGTTGTGGTGGCTGTTTCTATTTTAACCATAATGTTGGGAAATATCTTGATTTCTTGAATCCTGCAGTTTTAAAAGATGGCCGACATCTATGGACAATAGAGCTTATAGAGATATACTAGAGGCCAAAATTAGAGGCAGAGATTCCATATAAACCTAATAACTAAATAGTTATATATATTCTCCTGGCACATTTAATGATTAAGCAATCTCATTTTAAAGGTCCAGTATTATTAAATTTAGGCCTATCCTGTTCTAAAAATGACTGAGTTCGATTTACCCATTTAATTTTTAAATATCCGGTATTATTAACAAAAAATAAGACTATCTGGTTCTAAAGAATGAATTATTAAGATTTATCTATCCCATTTTAAAGGCCTGGTATTATTAACAAAATTAAGCCTATCTTGTTATAAACAATAAAGTTGTTTCAATTTGTGTTTTACATCTCCTGCCTTTTTGACAGTCTCGTATTGAGGTGTAAAGGTTTCGTTTATCGCCATGCTGTAATGGGTGTTCCGTTAAAATATCATCGTCCGATTTCGTTCCATTGAATTAAAGCATCTTCTGTATATTACATTGGAGATGTGGACTCTTTGTCTTTTAAATGGTTGGGATAGGAGGTTAGAATATTCGTGTTTAGTCACGTGAATGGAAAACGTAAGGGGGTTAACATACGGGAAATTTTACCGGAGGTATTTCAGTGTGTTGTATAATTTAGGCATTTTATTAATTTGGTAGAACCCATTAATCCGCTGGGTTTGAAAGGACACAACCGACTAGCTAGCGACCAGTTTCAAACCTATACATCTTAGGATAGGATAGGATATTCATGTTTATCCCCGTGAATGGGAAATGCAATGAGCGTTAACACACGGGCATTCGTCAGATCGCCTCGCGCCCATCGTCGGGTTACCGGAGCTATTGCAGTGTGTTGTATATGATTTACACGTTCCTTCAATTTAGTAGAACCCATTAATCCGCTGGGTTCAGGCAATGTCTGTTAAGTGCCTTGCCCAAGGACACAACCGACTAGCAAGCGTCCAGTTTCGCAATTGCAACCTACCGGCTAAAAGTCCGTCGCTTTCAGCTTAAAAATGACGGACTAACCCACCAAGCTTATTGATCGGTCAAATGTCCAGCCACTGAGCTTAGGCAGCTAAAGCATTAATTGTCAGGTTTTAGTTTAGTTCCCCTTAGTAAATGGTTATTTTTTGTTCGCTAAATAAATGTTTGCGTACTTGGTTACGGTATGGGGATTTAACGATCAGGATCTTTACTTGTTCTCACCGATTAGTATGATGGGTTAGTGCGACGCCTTTCAACCGAAGGGTTGTACGTTAGAAACTGGACGCTAGCTAGTCGTCACTTTACGGTCATTGCCTGAACTCAGTGGATTAATGGGTTCTGCCAACGTGAACGAACGTCTAAATCATATAGAACACAATGCAATAACTCCGATACACCGACGGTTGACGCGAGGTAATCTGACGATTGCCTGTATGTTAACCCCCTGGTTTTCCCGTTTACGGGGATAAACATGAATATCCTTCTTGGATACGGCATTAGGGTACGTAATCAATCTTTACTTATGTAACAACTGTGATAACCTCATTGTTGAAGTGACCATTCTGACGAAAAATGCAAAGAAAGTTACAACACAAGTTAGTTTATTAATTGTTTTCCCTAGGCAAAACTAAGGGTCGGTAAAGCACATCATTAAAAAAGGATATAAATTAACAAAAAATAAATAAAGCGGTCGCCGCCTGATAATGTTTAAAAAAAGTAATTAAAATCAAACGATATAAAGCCCTGAAGAAGAGTGTATAATAAAGCGCGACCAGTAATGTGTAATAACAGCCATGCTTTCAAATAAGCTAAGGCACGTATACGATTGTCCAGAAAATAAATGGAAAATACGTAACATCGTTGGTTACAAACATTGTGTCACGCCAACCAAACAATAGAGTAACGTCACCCTTGCTTAAGGGGGTTGGCCAGGTTCGATTAGTGGCATACGTCATAGTACTGTGACGTAAAGATAGATAACACGGAGCTAGACACGTATACTTCCGGCTCATTTCGGTTTGCCATAGATTGCTGATACTTGTAATCCTGCGTCGGTAGCGGTGTATGGTGGCGAATGTAAGGACAGGATACCTTTTCCAAGGACCCACCCGACTAGCTAGAGATCAGTTTTGAACCTACAACCTTTTGACTGAAAGACGACGCACTTTAACGCAATTATCGGTTGTGTGCAATGGATAATCACAAAAAACAAGTTGGATTGGATATTTACAGGAATCGCGCAAACTATGAACGTTATAACATCTCGAACATAAAATAGTTGTGAACAGTGTCTTCTAATCTTGCCCATTTACAATCGTTGGAACCTATCATTATGTTGGCCCTTCAAGATATTGTGAACAGTGTCCGATATTCTTGCAAATTTACAATCGATGACAGGTTGACCGCCAGTTTTATAGTTCTACATACATGCTGTGTTGAAAGGTATGAATAAAACTTTAAAACATTAAAAATTGGACAAAAAATAGTTGTTTCAATTCTTCATACATTATCCTTACCGCACACTCGTATTTACCTAATCGGTCGTACTGTTTGAATAATGGGAACAATCCAATCTCCACGGCAGGAGCTAAGACGAATGGAATCGGGTTACCCAAGAGACATCAGCGTTCTCCGTGACGTCCCAACCAACATTGACGCCGCGCTCACCAACCCATCCGACCAGTCCGTTTATTTCTTGAAAGGCACGCGTTGCTGGAAGCTTGACGACGACCTGCTCTCTGTGAGCAAGGGTTACCCGGAGTACATCGGTGTAAAGTGGTTCGGATGTAACAGCGCGACGTACGACGGAGTTCGAGAACCGCAGGGAGTGAAACCGAGCGTGCCGCACCGTGGATCCAATCAAACGACCTTGAAAGGTGATGGGAAAGGAGGGAGTGAAATAATGGAATCGAACAGCGGCGTTGTGGTCGCTGTTTCTATTTTAACCATAATGTTGGGAAATATCTTGATTTCTTGAATCCTGCAGTTTTAAAAGATAACCGTATGGACAATAGAGCTTATAGAGATATACTAGAGGCCAAAATTAGAGGCAGAGATTCCATATAAACCTAATAACTAATTATTTATATATATTCTCCTGGCACATTTAATGATTAAGCAATCTCTTTTTAAAGGTCCAGTATTATTAAATTTAGGCCTATCCTGTTCTAAAAATGACTAAGTTCGATTTACCCATTTAATTTTTTAATATCCGGTATTATTAACAAAAAATAAGACTATCTGGTTCTAAAGAATGAATTATTAAGATTTATCTATCCCATTTTAAAGGCCTGGTATTATTAACAAAATTAAGCCTATCTTGTTATAAACAATAAAGTTGTTTCAATTTGTGTTTTACATCTCCTGCCTTTTTGACAGTCTCGTATTGAGGTGTAAAGGTTTCGTTTATCGCCATGCTGTAATGGGTGTTCCGTTAAAATATCATCGTCCGATTTCGTTCCATTGAATTAAAGCATCTTCTGTATATTACATTGGAGATGTGGACTCTTTGTCGTGTTTTAAATGGTTGGGATAGGAGGTTAGAATATTCGTGTTTATACACGTCAATGGGAAACGTAAGGGGGTTAACATACGGGAAATTTTACCGGAGGTATTTCAGTGTGTTGTATAATTTAGGCATTTTATTAATTTGGTAGAACCCATTAATCCGCTGGGTTTGAAAGGACACAACCGACTAGCTAGCGACCAGTTTCCAACCTACATCTTAGGATAGGATAGGATAGGGGGATAGGATATTCATGTTTATCTCCGTGAATGGGAAATGCAATGAGCGTTAACACACGGGCATTCGTCAGATCGCCTCGCGCCCATCGTCGGGTTACCGGAGCTATTGCAGTGTGTTGTATATGATTTACACGTTCCTTCAATTTAGTAGAACCCATTAATCCGCTGGGTTCAGGCAATGTCTGTTAAGTGCCTTGCCCAAGGGCACAACCGACTAGCAAGCGTCCAGTTTCGCAACTGCAACCTACCGGCTGAAAGTCGTCGCTTTCAGCTTAAAAATGACGGACTAACCCACCAAGCTTATTGATCGGTCAAATATCCAGCCACTGAGCTTAGGCAGCTAAAGCATTAATTGTCAGGTTTTAGTTTAGTTCCCCTTAGTAAATGGTTATTTTTTGTTCGCTAAATAAATGTTTGCGTACTTGGTTACGGTATGGGGATTTAACGATCAGGATCTTTACTTGTTCTCACCGATTAGTATGATGGGTTAGTGCGACGCCTTTCAACCGAAGGGTTGTACGTTAGAAACTGGACGCTAGCTAGTCGTCACTTTACGGTCATTGCCTGAACTCAGTGGATTGATGGGTTCTGCCAACGTGAACGAACGTCTAAATCATATAGAACACAATGCAATAACTCCGATACACCGACGGTTGACGCGAGGTGATCTGACGATTGCCTGTATGTTAACCCCTTGGTTTTTCCGTTTACGGGGATAAACATGAATATCCTTCTTGGATACGGCATTAGGGTACGTAATCAATCTTTACTTATGTAACAACTGTGATAACCTCATTGTTAAAGTGACCATTCTGACGAAAAATGCAAAGAAAGTTACAACACAAGTTAGTTTATTAATTGTTTTCCCTAGGCAAAACAAAGGGTCGGTAAAGCACATCATTAAAAAAGGATATAATTAACAAAAAATAAATAAAGCGGTCGCCGCCTGATAATGTTTAAAAAAAGTAATTAAAATCAAACGATATAAAGCCCTGAAGAAGAGTGTATAATAAAGCGCGACCAGTAATGTGTAATAACAGCCATGCTTTCAAATAAGCTAAGGCACGTATACGATTGTCCAGAAAATAAATGGAAAATACGTAACATCGTTGGTTACAAACATTGTGTCCCGCCAACCAAACAATAGAGTAACGTCACCCTTGCTTAAGGGGGTTGGCCAGGTTCGATTAGTGGCATACGTCATAGTACTGTGACGTAGAGATAGATAACACGGAGCTAGACAAGTATACTTCCGGCTCATTTCGGTTTGCCATAGATTGCTGATACTTGTAATCCTGCGTCGGTAGCGGTGTATGGTGGCGAATGTAAGGACAGGATACCTTTTCCAAGGACCCACCCCGACTAGCTAGAGATCAGTTTTGAACCTACAACCTTTTGACTGAAAGACGACGCACTTTAACGCAATTATCGGTTGTGTGCAATGGATAATCACAAAAAACAAGTTGGATTGGATATTTACAGGAATCGCGCAAACTATGAACGTTATAACATCTCGAACATAAAATAGTTGTGAACAGTGTCTTCTAATCTTGCCCATTTACAATCGTTGGAACCTATCATTATGTTGGCCCTTCAAGATATTGTGAACAGTGTCCGATATTCTTGCAAATTTACAATCGATGACAGGTTGACCGCCAGTTTTATAGTTCTACATACATGCTGTGTTGAAAGGTATGAATAAAACTTTAAAACATTAAAAATTGGACAAAAAATAGTTGTTTCAATTCTTCATACATTATCCTTACCGCACACTCGTATTTACCCGACATCTCCTTCCAAATCTTATTCAGGCAAAGTCGGTCTCTCACACAGTGGATGAAACGATTTAACACATTTCTGGTCAAACCAATAATAAAGGGGAGAAGAAGGGTGCCACCATCCGTTTGAAACGCAATCTTCATTCGAATTGATCCCATTAGGCTCCCCGCTGTACCACTTCGATGTGGTAAGAGGTGTCCAGTCGTCCCAAATCCATTTGTTCTCTCGTCCAACCCTCGTCATCCCAATCCAATAAGGTTTCCCCGCAAGTGCAGTGTACTCTGTACGGAGCTTGCTAATTACGATAGAATATAATATTCATGTTTATCACCGTGAATGGGAAAACCAAGGGGTTTAACACACGGGCAATCCTCAGATCACCTCGCGGCCACCGTCGGGTTACCAGAGCTATTGCGGTATGTTGTGTATGATAAACACTTTCCTTCAATTTGGTAGAACCCATTAATCCGCTGTGTTCAGGCAATGTCCGTTAAGTGCATTACCCAAGAACACAACAGAGCGGCTAGCCACCAGTTTCGTAGCTGCAACCCTTCGGCTGAGAGGCGTCCCACTAAACCGCCAGACTAAGCGGTCGGGCAGAGGTAACATCAATTAGTCTCATTTGAACATTGATAAAATGTCAAGCTGAACTTACCTAATCATGTTTTGATCTTTTTCCGCGTGGACCACCAACCAAGCCCCCAAGTCTTTACAAGCACGACGAGCATCAGCATGGGGTAGGCTTGTGTTGAGCATTTTGTAGGAATATCCGTTGCTGAGTTCATGCCAGTCTTCTTCCCCGTTACCTATGGGAGGGTAGGGAGATTAGAGTGGTAACCCACCTTGCGTTTTCCCATTTATGTGGATAAACATGAATAAATTTACGGGGATAAGCATGGTCAACTTAATCGTATATAAACCTGTTCCCTTTCATGTTATCCCAATGATGGACACGTGGTAATTCAACGAAATACCGTGCGTTAACACCCCTTGCGTTTTCCCATTCACGTGGAGAAACATAAATATTCTATTCTATTCTACGCACCTGACATGTAAACTATCCATTTTATCTCAAGTGCCATCCAATTCCAACCTTTGTTTGCATCAATACGAGTGAGTTCCACCATAGCGCTATCGTGGTTGATATTCACCACTGAAGCTTTAAACCTGTGATGCATCGTATGGTTGTGTGGCCGAATGGTTAACGCAACCGAAACATTTAAGAATTCTGTCTAAAAACGGTCTTCGTGACAAGCATATCAGCGGTTCAAAACTTATCCCGATAAAAAAGCAAACCAAAATTACAAGACATCATATGGTCACGTGGCCTAATAGTTAACGCGACCGATACATATACCGACGTCAATACAAAAACGGCCCTAGTAAAGAGTTTATGGTTCGAAACTTGGCTCGGTTAAAACAAACTTGTGTGTCATCGACGCATCCACAGGTCGGGCGGTGACATAGACCACCACAGGTCGTGTGGACATGCACATGGAATACTGGATGAGAGTTTGTGTCGTGTTGCCGATGGAAAACGAAGAATCTTCTACACTGTTCTCGTAGAACGAAACTCCTGCAGTAAATAACAAGCGTTTTGATTTTACATACAAACTTTAAAATTGCTATTAATCAATCCATGGTGGATTAATGTGTTTTACCACAATTAAAGAAACATCTTAAATACACACAACACACTAGCTCCGGTAAGCGAAGTAATTTGACATAATATTCGTGTTAGACTCTTTAGTTTTAGGTTATTCATTTTTTGCCCCAGTATTAAAAATGGCAAAGGAATCAAATCACGGCACAGGAATAGGAAGAGAGGGCAAAACGAAGAGTCGTTTAAACACGTCATTTGAAAAAGAACATAATTAAATAAATATAGCGGACGCGGCCGCCAAACCTAAGCAAAAAAAAACATATGCTCTTTCATGTTTTTTCATTCACGAGAACAAAAAACATAAATATTGGCTATCCAGTCAACATATCCTACCTTTAACACTCGGAATTCCAACAATGCACATTATGAGTGCGATTTCGATAAGATTGTGCATTTTGTCTGCACGTCCTGTCAACTGTTAAAGTATCCAAATACAACTCAGTGATACAGCCATTTACAATAATCCACTTGTTTGACGTTTTAGAAGAAGTGTTTATATTTAAATTTTGATCAAACAATTCTGTGGAAATAATAGGAATGTGAGGTCATCTTATAAGCGAGTTTTCGGATTAATTGATGACAACTCGGTGGTATATGATTTCTATGTGGTATATGAAGTAAATATACAATTAAACAGAAAATTTTACCGAATTGTTAGAAGATTATTCGTTTAAACCCACATTGTTTTATATGTAAAACAATTTTTAATAATTTTGCAAACAATACTATAGAGCAGGGGTTGGCAACATCTCTAGTCGGCGTACTAAATCCTAAATATATTGATCAATTTTTAATCATCATTACGGACAATTATAAAATACTGTAGTACGTCCTACAAAAGAGATGGGCAACTTCTTTAGTCGGCGAGCGCGTTATGACGTGAAAAGAAGATTTATTTAAGTTTATTTTTCCATTTTTTATTAGAAGAATAGCACAGTTATTTTGAGTTCAGACGGTAGGATAAAACGGCAACTACAGTATTTAAAACATGCCCGTTAATACACACAGTAATAAAAAATAATAAAATAAAATTTTGAGAAAGTATGCAGGCACGACCCATTACCTATGTAAATAATAGACAACAGTAATTGTTAAGGGATTTCCCCGCTAGAAAATTTTAGCTTTGGAAAAAATTTATTCTCGTACACGTGGTAAAAAAATCGAGTTGTTTCCGTTAAGTTAAATCGTGTGTTCCGTGAATGATGGTCGACGTTTTAGCCACTGATGCCCCGTCAAATGAAATTGTGAGAAAGGGAATTCCTAAATCTGGACGATGGTGGAAAGCCGACAAGAATAGGTTACGATTAGATTTACGTTTATATACTGCTATGTTTAACCCTTTAAGATAAATATGCCTGAACGGGAAAATCTAAAATTAGGGAAACAGAAAAGGAGAAAAACTGCACACTAAAATGAAGATTAGGGTTAGTGTTAAGACTGAGGTGAAACTTAGCGTTAGTTCTGGGGTTGAGATTAGTGTTTACAGCAGGGTGAGAATAGTTTTTATAGTTTAAATGAGTAGTTTCCCTTATACCCTCTTTCCCTTCTTTTAGTGTTGCCTTTGCCAAACTTATGCATTAATTTTTGCCATAGTGTTGTTATAATTTTTGCCATAGTGTTGTTATAATTTTTGCCATAGTGTTGTTAACAAAAATCTTGTCTCACAGATCACTTTAGCACAAACAATTTTAAGTTAAAATCAGCCATACAGTTTTTAAACTAGAGATAAATATTCTATGGTCCGTTTGTATTATAAGCCTATTAAAAAAATTCATCTTCTATGCATCTGGATTTTTTTAGATTAGCTTTGGTCAGCACAAATGAAGTTGTATTCTTTTTGTATTTTAAATTGAAATATGTAAGAAGTATGTCTAAAAATTAGTCTAAACAATAAAAATATAGGAAAATTATGCCACAGCAGCACCAGTCAAAAAGTGGTCAATTCCCCACAGCACATATATTCAGTGCATCATATAAACTTTTAATAGGGCTTGGGCGCACCATTTGTTTACTAGAATGAGAAGTTTGATCACTTTTAATGAGAAATCGACAAAAATATTTTTTGAGGAGAAATAACATTTTTACGAGGTTCAGGGCAAAGAACGAATATCTAATGACTTATAGATTACAAACTTCCACATTAGTCTGGTGGTTTAGTGTGACACCTTTTAACCGAAAGGTTACAGGTTCGAAACTGGTCGTTAATGGGTTCTACTAAATTAAGGTAACATGTATATTATACGCATACACTGCAATAGCTCCGGTAACTCGATGGTGGGCGCGAGGTGATCCAAAGATTGACCATGTGTTAACACTATTGGGTTTCCCACCATTGCGCTTGGTTCAGGCAATGTTCGTTAAGTGCCTTGCTGTTCGCTTTGGCCTTTTTCCTGTTCATGTGCTGTTTTGCTTTATTTGCCATATTTTAATACTGGGGCAAAAATAAATAAACTAAGCTAAACACAACATGTAACTTTCAGGTTCACATCCATGCAAAAAGATAAACCTTTGCGCTCTAATTGGAAGCAAAAAATGGCTGCGAAAGCGGAGAAACTCTCAGTGAAGAAATTCGAGCGTGATCTAGCAGAAACACGAAGGTGGGATATCTCCAGTTGCTTTATTTTACCGAATAGCCTAATAGGTTAGTCTGTCGCCTTTCAGCCGAAAGGTTGCAGATTCGAAACTAGTCACTAGCTAGTTGGTTGTGTCCTTTGAAAAGATTAATGGGTTCTACTAAAATTAAAGGAACATTAACAGGCGCGCCGAACATACGAAAAGCCAGGGCATGTAAGGGTTGAGGGAAAATCAATTTCGCGCCCGGCGGCCAAAAAAAATTTTTAACATTAAATTGCCCTAGAATGCATCTCTTTGACATTTTAAACTAGGCTCTTAACGTTAAAAAACATGAGCTGGTACCGATTCGGCATGATTAGTAACAATTTTATTAAATAATTTGTATAGCCCTCGCGTTCGTCGCGCCAATTGCAATAAAATCTCCAGCTAAAAACAAAATAGATTAAGTAAATGAATTGTATAAACTTCTCTTGTTTTGCAATGTTGACTTTAGACTTCAACTGACATTTACGGTAATGTATCTTTCATTGCCACAAATAGCGATGCGATGATGCAAGTTGTTTTCCCAGCTCTAGCTTTAAAAAATGTTTGGACGTCTTCGCACGATAGATGAGCTTTTGGTAAGCAGAAACGCACTACGCGTATTAGGTGCTCTAGGAGTTCCTTTAGACTCCTATATAGAATATAAGATATTATAGTTGCCAGTGGTTGTTGTACGCCTCTTGATTAAGCTTGTGTAAATGTTTCTAGCCCATCCAATCCTATAAAAATTCCTTAGATTCCGGTTAGTTATAATCGTCCGGTTTGCAGCCAAAGGAGTTATAAAATAATTTAATCGTCCCGACGTAAACCATTCGACTTTCGTTACTTGCGTTGAATAATTGGTGAAACAAATGTTTTATTCCAAAGATGTATGTGCGCGTCTGGGAAATCAAATGATCTCAGCAATTACGGACGTATCTAAAAAGTAGTTTAAAATCAATTTAGTTAGGGAAGGCATAGATTCAACAGGGCATTACGTAGCGGGATCTAATTAATCAATCTGTAAAACTAAATCATGCAAACAACAATAAATCACATTGTTAATCCTGAAAATTTTAATTGTGTAAAATGGTAAAATAAGTTTTAACTCAATTTTCGATTTATATTTTTAATTGATAACAGACTGTTTATACTAAAGAAACATTAGATTACTCTCTCTTATCATTAGCGTGCGCTTCGAGCGTTCGCACGAGTCATCAAAAAGATACACGCGTCTACTCATTTCGGCCAGGTGCAAGTTGGACCAAAGCCAAACAATCCTCCTACTTACATGC